>PYHX02000467.1:49585256-49590256 GCA_004302925.2 Cochliomyia hominivorax | reverse complement strand
ATTACCGACAGAAAAAAAAATAAATTTCACTGGAAGTGGAATAGGAAAATAAGATTCGCACATCTTGTTACTTGTTTATATTAAAATTTTCATTAAGAAAAATGTGATAACTTTGAATCTAAAAATACTGAAACTGTTTCTGAACTAATTAGAATTAATAAAAATTAAATGCCAATCATCTAAATATATTCATTATAGAGATTTGAGTCGAATTCGAATGAACTTGTACTTTGTCCACCAAGGGCTCGCAGTTATTTTTTATCAAAAATTCTCTTTTTGAGGCTAAAGATATAAAACTTCTGTGTCATATAAATACAAATTAGCAATCTAACGATTTATATTCAAAAAAGTTATAGATATTTTTAATTAATTAATGCAAGTATGTCAAATACATATGAAATTCTTATACCAAAAAAACCTAAAGATTTTTAAATGGAGAAAAATCTTTAGGTTTTTTTAAAACTAAAACTAAAAAATTAAAATTTTAATTTTCGATCAATATTTCTGCATTTTGTAGGAGAGACATTAAGTAACTAATTCCACTTATAAAATTTTAATAAGCTTAATTTAATTAGAAATATTTTTAAAAATATAATAAAATATATTTTATTAAAAAATAAATGTATATCTATTCATTTTAAGACGAACCGGCTAAAGCAGACAATTCGATCGCACATCAACATGAAGTTATTAATGAGAACTTGGAACAATCAACATTAATTCAAAATGAAGATGAAAGTTTCGCTCTTGCACCCATTGATGCTTCGGCATACAAAGGCATTACAAAAACAAAGCGTAAAAGAAAACTTATTGTAGATGAAATAAAAAATATATCTGGTGAAGAAATGAAGGCTCAATTAGCGAACACTTCTGATATAGTAACAACATTGGACTTGGCTCCTCCAACGAAGAGGTGGTGAATTAATTTGTCAAAATCTTTATAGTGAAACAACATTTTAACATAATATTTATTATAGGTTAATGTATTGGAAAGAAACCGGTGGCGTCGAAAAGCTTTTTTCTTTGCCTTCTAGAACAATACCTGCGAGAGCATTATTCCTTAATTACCATAGACATCTTATATCACATGTTACCCAACTGGAAGATTTTACATGTTTAGGACCATCTGATTTATTAGCTCTAGATCATATTAGTAACGACAACGATTCTTCTACAATAATTCAAAACAAAAGAGGTCGTAAAAGAAAATTTGATGTTATGCCGAATATTCATCAATCTAACGCAGAAATCAGTGGAGATATATCAACTCAAAGTTTAGCTGTTCCCGAAACAATTAGAGAACAAGAAAGCTTTATACCATCAAATGATTTTTTGAAAATAAATAACATAATTCCAAATAATACATCAGCAGCAGCCGAGAATACAATATTTGATAACTGCCCCAGCCCTGGACCATTATTTAATATGAATGATATAAGTAATATTGACAATCTAGGATCTTTGGGTGATCTTGCATTTACACCTGGAAATTTGCATCATGGAATGGATGATTTCAATCATGGTGGACTGACTCCTGTTAACCTTAATCATGGACAAATAACACCAAGACATTCAGAAATAGAAGCAATTGAGTCAATACCAAATCTACCAGTTGATCAAATATCATCTATACTAAATGAAGCTGAAAATATGCCTACCAATACAAATACAGATGGTACTGCAAACCATAATAAATCGTGTGATTTAGCAACTCATTGGAATGATTACACTTTTCCACCGTCAATTGAAATTCAGGTATGATTAAAATATTAAAAGATTTAATTTTTTATACCATAGAAAATTAAATTACCTTAATGATAATAAAGATGCATTGCCTTTAATGAAAAAATTACAGTGGAAGAAATATTTGTTGTTAAATTCGTGAACACTTTTGTAACTAATTAAAATGAAAAATAATTCAATATTTCATCCACAACACGTGAAAAGAATTTTTTTGTCAGAATTTTTGCAACGTTTTTAACTGCTTGCTAATAAAATTTTAAATTATTTTAATGTTGCAATAGTATTTGAAAATAAAACTCTTTCAATTTATTTAAAAAGCATATATATTATTAATATAATAGTTAAAATTTATCAGATATATTTTAATATTATAGGAATATTTCAATTGTTACAATATCTTGTCTAAGATAACTACTCTTAATAAGGGAACAAAAAGCATTGTAATCTTATTGTAAAGAAATTTATTTATATAATATATAGCATTTTCATTTCACCATTTTTCATTAATTTGATTTTGAATTTCATAAAAATTTAGTTTTCTTATATTTCAAGATTATTTGAGAAAAACGATTTATAAGGCCTATTAGTATGACTGATTGGCCACTATTTCACATGGTTCCATTTTTGTGATCCCAGAAATGATCACAGAATAGTACTTATTTTGTATGGGTGAAAGCAATGCTCTGTCAATGTGTTTACAATGCTCTGTTAATGTGTTTCCAGAGCTCTGTTAAAGCATGTGATTTGTGTCTTGGCTAAATAAATTTAAATTTAACTTCACACACATCAAATTGTATTAATATTAAATTGATTACGATTTGTCCGTAGTTTCATATATCACCCCTAAAAATTCCTTCTGGACTCATGTTTATGTAATTATTGCATCAATACTTTTTAGAGTTTTGAATATTTAACAAGTAAGATGCTATATTCGGCTATGCCGAATCTTAAATACCCTCCACCACAAATTCGTGTAAAGTTAATACGTTAGGTTCCATAGATACACATACACTCACAAATGTATACAACACAGAAATACTTAATTAGTCATAAAATAGTTACAATTTAGGCTATACATTCTTCTGAGCTGCCCTTTTTCTACCAAATTTCATTGAGCACTGTTAATTTTTGTGGATGTGAGCAGACAGAGAGATTGACGAAAATCGACTGAGATTTTGACTTGATGCAAAAATATATACATTATGGGTCTGAAGTAATTCATTCTTAGCGTTACACACAGAATGACAAAGTTAATATTCCCTCTCTACCACTTGTACTGTGGAGCGTATTAAAACAAAAAATATGCTTGTTATAAGCTCAAAAATATTTTCCGGGAAGGGGTCTTATATGGGAGCTACAGCAAAATTTGGACCAAGATTGTTAACATTTATATTATTTGATTATAGTTAGAAAAATCATTGTGCTAAATTTTAATGGAATTGATTATTATTTAAATGTTTTATAAACTCAAACCCGTTTTCCGGGAAATCCCGTTATAAGGGAGCTATAGGAAAATTTGGACCGATATAGGGCAAATCAATATAATATCTTCAGAACAGTTAGCAAAATAATTGTGTCGACTTTCAATAGAATTGGTCTTTATTTACTCGGGAGGGGGCGTTATATCAAAATAAGGACCCATGTTAACAAAATTTATAACACATATTTAAAATAGTTAAGAAATGGTATAAATTTAAAAGTGTTATAAGCTATAAATCATATTCTGGAAAGGGGCATTATATAGGAACTATATGAAAATATGGACCCATGTAAATAAAATTTATTACATATATTTAAAATAATTAAAAAATTAATTGTGCCAAAATTCAAAAGAATTGGTTCAAATTTAAGAGTTTTATAAGCTATAAATCATATTCCGGAAAAGGGCTTTATATGTGAGCTATATCAAAATATGGACTCATGTTAATAAAATTTATAACATATATTAAGAAGTTTAAAAATTATTTGTGAAAATTTTAGTAAATTATCTTAAAAATTGCGGCCCATATGACACAAAGAGTTTGGGTTGTATCAAAATTTTTTATATTATAGCCTATAACTTTTTTCCGGTTAATCAGTTTTTGTTAATTTTTTTGCACGATGATGAAGCACGTGCAATTATATACTAAAATTAGTTTTTTGTTTAAGTCCAATTACATTTTTAGAAGAAATTATAATAGTTCATTTTCGAAATTTTGAGGTTGTTTCAAATCGATATAGCTGGTTTTAAATAGCAAACTGCTTAGGACAATAACAAACAATATGGCCAAGTTTTATTGAATTCGGTCAATTATTCTAGGCGTGAGAATGTTTCCAACAGACAGACAGACAGATAGACAGACAGAACAGACGGACATAGCTAAATCGATTTAGTTTTTGATTTGATGCAATAATATATATACATTGTTGGGTCTGAGATGATTCCTTCTTGGCGTTACACACGGAATGACAAACTTAATATACCCTCACCACTTGTGGTGGTGGAGGGTATAAAAAGAATTGTAGGACCTATATTATGCCCACTAACTTCAAAAGGGTAAAATTTAACTATAAGAGATAACCTACACAATTAAACGTAATCTTTAAGTGATTAACAATGAGTATATTTAATACTAATTCATAGATTAATTTTAAGCGAGTTTTTAAAAAAGTCATTCTACCCGAGGTGGCCAAATTTGGAGGTTCACCGACTATGTCCCAGATAAGGTTCTGCACTCCTCCAAGTGAACTTAGAATCACCTCAGCTTAAACATTTGAAATCTCATTAAAATATCTTTAACAGAATTATTTCCCAAAATATCGATTTGGACACACTTTGGTTTGTTCCATTATGATTCATAGTTCACATACAAGACCCACTTCCGAATATAATTTTGAAGTGCATAAATTTCACAAACTGTTATATAATAATGTAATGCATTATTGAGGAAAACTCAGAATACCAGATTATGCAAACCATAATTTTCATAGTCAGGCTTAACCGACTACTATCTTCTTGTTTATTATTCATGTATTTAGCTAAATAGTAATTATATATCTGTTTATGCATTTGACCAAATATTATCAAATAACGTGCTATTTAAATTCTATTTTTCAAAGAAAGTATATGTTTATACATTTCCTAGTATTTATAAAATAATAATATCACACAAAACCTAGAATTTTCTCTATTTTTTCCAATATTTTAATACCAAAATGTTCTATCATCTACATATACCTAACGTTGATTTAACATAAATTTTGGATTTAACATTGCT
>PYHX02000467.1:49555256-49580256 GCA_004302925.2 Cochliomyia hominivorax | reverse complement strand
GACAGCGTTATTTTTCTATTTCCCTTATGATATCTCTAGGGGTTATAGAGGAAGCACCAAATTCACATTGGCCATCACCAACTGTGGAGGTAGTGAAATCTGGAAGGATTAGAATGTGTGGACTGCCGTTAAAAAATAAATAAAGATGCCTTTTGGCAGATAAAATTGGAGGCAATATTTACAGTCCCCGATCTTTGTACCAATTTAAAATAATGCCGTTTGGACTTTGAAACGCACCACAAACTTTCTGCAAACTAATAGACATTGTCATTCCATTTAATTTAAAATTTAACATAGTTGTGTATTTGCACGACTTATTCATTGTATCTAGGGACTTTGACGAACATTTAAGACATTTTTTTCTGAGGCGACACACGGACTAAGAATGACTGGTTTATCTATCAGTATAAAAAAATAGTTTTGCCTTAAGTAATGTTAAATACTTAGGATATGTAGTTGGGAATGGTACACTACAGGTAGATGAAGAGAAAATAGTAGCAATCAGAAACTTCCCGCAACCCAAATCAATAAAACATTAAAGACGTTTCCTTCCAGATTATTAAACATTGACGTTTCCACTAATTGAAATATTGAGAAAAAAATAAATTTGTTTGGACCAACTTATCACAAAACGAACAAAACATATTTAATTGTTTTGGTGTACCAAATGCAAAGTGTTTGAAAACTTTTAAAACAGATACGGAATTCAACATATTTTCACATCAGTCTGTAGCCCGTTGTCAAATTCTAGTCAACAGGTTAATTGGTTCGTAAATTTGGCACTGTGATCTTATATTAGGTGAGATCAAAGGAAATTGGATAGATATATTTCTAGCATTAATTGTTCTTTAAAAACAGTATACTCCAAACCATTGGAAAAACTCCATACCAAATAATATTCGGACAGACTATGGTGACACATGGGCAAGATTGTAATTTTTTACAAAAATTAAATATTTTGGGGGATTCAGATGTTGATATTGAAAGACAGGACGGATTTACTCTTTTGCGAGATGAGATAAATAATATAAAACAAATAAAATTTATTATGTGCTATTGTAATTATTGTCATAGTTTTTATATATTAACAATTTTTCATTTTTAATTAAAGAATATACAGAATATAGTTTGTTTTAAAAGAAAATATTTGTTTTCTTTTGTTTATCGCAGTATTTACAATAAGTTATATAAATAGTGTATTTAAAATGAAATTACTGCATATTGGTACATAATTTGTAAGAAATTATTGTGATTTCTTGAAATTGGAAAACATATTAGTATACCAATAGATTTTTTCAGATTTAGTTACTTTAGATTGTTCAGATTTAGTTACTGTCTCTTTCTTTGTTTTGGAAAACAATAGAAAACAAATTCCTTTTTAAAAGCCAGATAATTGGAATATGAATTTGTAAATTTTCAAAAGGAATTTTGGAATACCATTAGCATTGAATCAAACAAAATCAAAATACGTAACCTATCTGAAACCAGCAGCCATACATTATTTATTGTAAAACACGAAATATTATACTAGTGACCTAGTATATTCCATATATTCATGTCCATTTCTTAATAATGGATTAAATATCAAAATAGTATTTTTTTTGCAAATAGAAACAAAAATGCGTTAATTATATTGGATCATTTTACCTAAAAAGCTTAAAACTTATATAATTAATTACACTAATTTTGTAATTTAAAAATGGAAATTAGTTATTGTTTTGTTTTGTTTATGTTTACATATTTTACTAAAATCTGTTAACTAATTATGTTACAATACTGTTAATTTTGTTAATTTTATTCTTTTAACATTTTATTTAACACATTCAACATTTAATTTATAATTAACATTTGCTTATAATATAAAATGAGATCAATTTATTTAGCATTAAAATAATACAATTACAAACAAATACATGGACATCTGGCCTGGTGTATCATTTGATGTGTTCTTAATGAGTTGTAATATTTTCTAATATTAGGTGTTCATTCATATAAAAATAATTTAAATAAAATGAAATATATCTTTAACAACATAAATTAAATATAACACAATTACATTTTATTCTAATACCCAATTTTTTAGTTTATGTTAAATAATTTTAACCCAACAAACATTTTCAAAATAATTTTAGATATATTTATGAGTTTTATATTACAAATTTTTACATATTCGTTTGATAAAATATTAAACCATAACCTGATTATGTTAATAATTAAACAATTTATTTTGGGTTTTGGGCTCATCATATTGATTCCTTTACTTCATTTCACATCAATATTTTTTTTTATTTTTCTTCGATATATTATATTATTTCGATATTGGTTAAAGAGCTACCTAAATCATTAAATTGATTGTATCGTCTACAATGTTATATTGGAAAACAATATCACCACCAGGTTTTCCCTGAGCACAGCTAACAGTTTTCCTATAAAATATATCAGTCTTCGTTTGTTACTGGTTTTGGATGATTTCTTCTTAGCGTTACACGCGGAGTAACTCTTCACCACTTGTAGTGGTGGAGGGTATGAAAATAAATAAATCTAAGTACTCTCTTAAATGGTAATTTTGTCAACAAATAAAACACTTGAAAATCTCCACCAAATGAGAAGTTCAAACACAATATATAAAAGTTTTGTCAAAGTTTAAGCGATATTTTAAAAATAAATATAAAAAAATCTTATTTGTTAATTTATTATGTTTTTTTATTTTTTTTTAAGTGTGATCTTTTAAATTTTTGAACAAATAGTTTCAAACTAAATATAAAACAAGTTTTGTTTCTTTAATCATTAAAATTTAGTCAGAATTAATAGGAAATCGTTCCCGTACATAAAAATATTGTAAATGAGAGCATAATCTCAGTCAAATAATAGAAATCAGAATAATTTCTTCAGACTAAAATAGAAAATTGTTAAAAAATTTAAAATAAAAGTTTGAAATGCTAAATAAAAAGTTATATGGCAACAAAAATGTATTGGGACAAGCAGTAAATAATAATAAATTATTATTATTATTATTATTATTATTATTATTATTATTTTTTTTTTTTAATTCTACTTTTACATCTCAATATTTCTTCTTAAATAAATTGAAATGTGATAAAACCATTATTATTATTTTTTATTTTCTTTTTTAGAACAACTTTGATGAACAAATGGAAAATGAAACAAGTGAACAATTTGAAGAACGCGTTCTTAACAAACGAGCTGCACAACTTTTTTACGCAGTTAAAACCCGTATGGTTAAACAAGAATGCTTAGTACTGTCAGAATTAACTGTAAATAATTCAAGAAAACAGGTTGGTATTTCATTAATTTCGAATTTCGCTGTAATCACGCAACCGCATTAAAAATAATGATTTTTGCTGTGCTTTAGGCTACTTTAGCCTAAAATTTTATTATTACTGTTATTTTAAAACCTAGCTCCATATTTGAGGTGGTTGAGTTTTCCAAAATGGTTTCCATAGTTGGTTACCTCTTTTCCAGATATCTTATGTCTAAACCGATTTTAGAGACTTTTATTTGAGTAAATACTCTTGTACGGACAGGTTATCTCTTATAGTTTAAGACATATTAAGCTTCAACAGTTTAAAATTTTACTTTTGGATCGATCTGGCGACGTCCAAAAAAATAACAGTAAAACTTTGTAAAGAATTTTAAATGAATTTTGAAAAAGTATCGATTTTACGCCGATTTTTTTGCCAAAATTTTGATTACACTCATTAAATAAAACATTTTCTTAAGTAACCTATACCGAATTTATATTAAAAACATCAAAAACTCTAATTTCTGGAACAATTTCTCAAATCGCAAAGCTGGAACTATATATATATATATATATATATATATATATATATATATATATATATATATATATATATATATATATATATATATATATATATATATATATATATATATATATATATATATATATATATATATATATATATATATATATATATATATATATATATATATATATATATATATATATATATATATATATATATATATATATTATTTAATGGATTTAAATGATCGTTTAATATCTATACAAAGCTGTGTTTGCAGTTTGCATTTTGAAGCTGTTTTAAAACCAACAGTTGCGTACACAAGTTTTCTTATAAATATTGCTGCTTTAGAGATTAGTTGACTGCTAGTTGCACTGGCTTCCACATATAACCAAAACTTTATGAGGAACGGTTTTTTTTTAGCACTATGATGCGTTTTTGTATATTTATAAACATCTTAATTTCAAATATATAAAATAAAATTAAATTGTTGAAATGTTTAATTGTAAATAAAATTTGCTAAAGAATGTCTATCGGGTACAGCCGAACTGTTACAACAACAATAAAATTAAGCCTTCGTAAAATTTTAATTTATAAATCGCCACCACTATTCCAAAATGAATAAAATCGGTTCAATAGAAACAAGTTATTAGGTATACTATTACATTATGATTCGATATATTTTTAATAATGAATTTTTAGTTCATAAATGTAAGGTGTTTATATAAAAATATTATTCAAACAAAATGTTATTTTAAGAAAAGGACTTTATACATATTATTGCAAAAAAAAAAAAAAAATAAATAAATAAATAAATAAATAAAAAATAAAATTCTAATAAAATATTATTGTATTTCTTTTTAGGCGGCACAAAAATTTTATTCACTTTTAGTTTTGAAGAAATTTCGAGCACTTAACATATCACAAGCTACGCCATATTCTGATATTCTTATAACAAGAGGACAGCTGTTTGAAAATCCAAAACTGTAAAGTAACGAGTTTTCATTTATTTTATTATAGATATCTATTTTTTATACAATTTTTAAATGTTTTTTAATCAATTCTATCTGTTTATGGGAGAAGTAAGTATTTCAATATTTAAGTTTCAATCTTAAAAACCAAAAACTTTATCCTTAGTTAAAAAAATATTTTAATTAGAAATAAATTTAGGAGTATAACATTTTTGCCACACTTTTTCATTCCAAAATACCCATAATTCCGAACTAGTGAAAACTTGTTTAAAAAATTCACTTTTTTCAGTAAATTTCTTACCCTGCCGTTATAAGAATTTTGGCCTATAATAGATTTCTTGAGTGGGTAGTTAGTAGATGTAGCTATAAAATCAAGGTACTTTTTGACGATTCTATCTTTGACATTTTTTTTGCACTTCAAATAAGTAAAGAAATATGTTTGAAAATTAACGAAATTCCGATAGAGCTTACGGGTTAACTATTTCCCGAAATATCCTCGGATTTGCTTCATATGTATTAAAAATTCTTTCAAAATTGCATACACCTTTTTGATAAACTTCAGAAAAAATGGAATTTTTATTATAAGGACTATCTATATATATTTTTTTTAGTTAAATCATAAATGAAATTTTGGTGATTTTTTTAATTAAATGAAATTTTAGCGATTTTTGAAATGATTATGCTATAACCATTTTTGGAGGTCCACTCCCCAACCCCAGGGCTCACTAGGAACATGTCCTTTTCCAAATTAATTGCAAATGTCCATATAAAGTTTCGTTAAAACATATTCAGTATTTCCAAAGATGCAGAATTATCTAAAAAAATTGTATTGGCACCGGTGTAAATTGCGAAAAAATAAATTAGAAATTTTAAAAAATATAAAGATTATTAGATTTTTACAAGCAAAAAATTTGACAAATATTATTTAAACAAAAAAATATAATTTTTCATAAAGAAAGAAATTCTTATGTTAAAACCCGAAATTTAGTGTGAAATTTATATGTGTGAACAAGATTGACTTAGATAGTAAAAATTTTATTATTACAAAAAGGAAAAAATAGTAACAATATAAAAATATGTTTAGAAGTCTATACATTATATTCATTTGTAATTAGCTTACATAGTATATTCGTACAAGGAATATGAATTTACATCATTGAATAGATAAAGAACTTCATTTTAATAAAAGTAAATTTTGCCAAAATAACATCATCTAATGTCGTTGTGTAATGGACAATCATCTACAAAGTGTTAGAAATTCTCGCTTTCATTCATATTGCTCATAGCACATCTGCTCATAGCAAACCTCCAAAATAAGATTTAGGATTATATTATAACAAAGCGACGCATACAAAAATGAGGTAAAATAATTTGTTGTCTATGGCGATTTTCGGGTTATTAATATATTTAGACCAAGTTGTATTAATAACCAACTGTAGCCATATAATTTATTCTTTAGCACAGTTATGTCAATCTTTAATTTCGTTAAGTAAGCAGTTAAATTCCAAAGTTGGGGAGTCAGCTAAGATTACAATATCATCGACATAAAGAAGAGTCCTTATTGTTGAACCAGCTACCCTGATTCCACATGAAAGTTTACTCACTAAGTCATTCAAATAAAGCTAAAATAAAATGGAGTGCAGCCTTGCTTTACAACAGTATTAAAAAGAGGAAATTATAAATAGAACCTCCGGCCATACACGGCTAGAAGTATTAACATATTCTTACAATTTTGGATGACAACCCAAGCAATAAAGCTTATAAAATAAAATGTTTCTGGGAGTTGTATCAAACATGGGAAATTTACAACAGAAGCATAGGGATTTTTTCCACTTAATTTATTCAAGTTTACAATTTTATATATTTTTCACATTCGAACTAAAAATTTTACGCTACAGTTCTTCACCTTATGTAATAGTACTAAATTGCACATATATTCAAGATTTTTGGTATTACATTCTTTTATATATTTGTATGTAGCTCATCAATCAGCGACTAATGCTGAGCAGTAATGTTTTCAGTATATTTAGCCAAATTTTTACTATTCCTGCGTAATTTCTCTAATGTGGGATTGTATTTAATTTAATTATTAATACGATTATTTATTAATAGGCTTAGAGCATCTGGTCAGAATATGGTTTGGATGCAATAGTAAGGTCATCAACATATATAAGAAAGCTTAATGAGCATATAAAGTATTCAATGACAGAATTACGTTTTTAACAAAATCCATCCATAAGTAATGTCCATCCATGAATTGTTCACAAGAGATTCTGGCATTTAGATGCAAAGTTTATAGGATTGAGAACCAGTTTGTACAATTCAAATACCTTGGTATTAAATAAAATAAGCATTTTCAAAATTAAGCAGATCGTACGACGTCATAATTTTATTTGTAATTTAAGTTGGTATATCTTCTTTGCACCCACTTGCATGACCAGTTATATATTTATTCTTCGCGGGAACCGAATTGCATAATTTATATCTGGTTAACAATTTTCTTAAAAACTCAGAATTTGTTTTGGAAGACTGCATACTTCATCTAGAAATATATAAAATTCTCCTTAACTTGTTATAACAGATGTGCTATTTTTCGTGATATTATGACTTAACTAACGGAGATTATATTGTATTTTTTGTTCCTCTTCAGTATAATCTTTATGTATAAAAATTATATGGCCTGTCAATTTATTTTTTGCAGCCATTACATTGTAGGCTCGTAAACCCGACACCAATGTGAAACACACTAATCTTCCGTCGCAGAACAAAAATTTCTCATTTCTAAGCGAGTTTATCGAATTTCCACATAACCAGAGACAACAGTGTTCGTGGAATAACATCTTCTGTCAATGAACTACAAACGGAATGTCAATTTTTATATCACATTTCAGTTTCAATCTTTTACTTTGAATTCATCAAAACAACAAGTTACATAAATCCAGATTGACGCATCTTGTGGATTAATTGGATTGATAGACTGCATATAACCAATACTTAAAAATTCCTTGGTAATGTTTCTTTCAGTGAATTCTAGTGACGTTAAATGTATCGACCTCTTATTATTCATTAGTTCACAGTATACCTGCGAATTAATAATTAATGGCATAAGCATACTGTCGACATACTGCCGGAGTAATCAGAAAATTAAAAAACTAACAGCATGAAGCACAATTAACAGCTTTCCAAATATACAATCGATGTATTAAAGAAAAATAGTATTAACTCATTGACGTTCGTTAATTTTCGTTATTATGAATACTTAATATAAATCTTTTAACACGGATTTTTTTACTTTTTCATACTTAGATTTTGTAAATTGTTAGGTAATCGTTAATACTTTTGTTTTGTTTATATTTGAAGCTCTGTTAAATCTTATGTCTGTACTGTATTTTAATTCATGTATATTTTTGAGCCACTGTTACCACAGTAATTTATTATAAATTTAGTTGTTTTGACCCACCGTGTTATATTTTTAATAATTACGCGCTTTTAAGAACAACAAATATACATTTTTTATAAATGCTTTGATTTACATTAATCATATTAGTGGTGTATAATTATGAGAGAAAAATAATACAACAATACAGTGGTCCTTAGTTATTTTGATTCTTTTGTTATGTACATTATTTACATGAATTGTTAGTTTTTGAAAATAAATTATTGGAGTTATAAAGCTTGTAGTTCACGGTCGTAATTTTGTATCAATAATACTTAAATAATGCTGCTCCTTAGAACATTTCAGTGGCATATAGACAACAAATTCAAATTACTAATTTGCTCTATATTGCCACCGGTCAAGAAAAAGCTCGTACAGAAATATTTTAATTGAAAGAGATATTTTGAAATTTTAAAACATTTTGTGCTACGTCCCATTCTTAAATCAAAATCTCCTGGTTCTCTCAATTGCCGCAATTAGATCAAAAACTTATTTAAATAACTCTTTACATAACTATAAGAAAAAGTAAAAGTTACTTCTAAACTGATATTGTCTGAAGAGGTCATAGAAACAGTAGTTGAAATTAGCAGTGATTATATTTTTCTTTTTCATGTGGACTTTTTTGCATTTATCATATGAAACAGTTTTTTTCCTTAAATTGATATGTATTAAATGAGATTATTTCAATTATTTACGTATTTTTTACATTATGCACGGTTTTTGCTCAAAGGTACTAGTTGAAATAAACTCCGACCCTATGTGGACTTTATAAAAAGTAATATAATTTTGAAATAGAAATTTAGGATTTTTTTAAGTTGGTACCAATTTTTCACTTTAAAATCATCTATTTTCTTCTGGACTGTACATATTATATTATTTATGTCTGGTTTCTGTTGTGTAGTTTCAATAACCTTCGGACATTCATTTAACAACCATTCATTTACAATTTTTGCTGTATGTTTTGGATCGTATGTATGTTTTGGATCGTTGTCCTAGTAGAAGTGAAATGTGTCCTTTATTCCAATAACTCTTTACAAAATTGACATATACTGATATATATCCCTATTACCCTCCACAAAGTGCAGACTTTATACACTTTTTTCAGAACACGCACTCTACACCCTACCGTTACCATCATCATATTTTACTGTGGGGCGCAAATATGTTGAATTTTGATTCGTCTACAAACAAAACATTTTACTATGAGCGAACTCGAGTTTCAGTTTCCAATTTTTTGTGCTCACGAAAGGTTTTTTCGGACAATTCTTCCATTTAAACCAGCTTTTCTGAGTAATCTTACAGTTTCAGAGAAAAAACTCTTAGTTAATATAATAACTGGTGTGGACTCTGTGCCTTGTGGTATAGATGTGTTGCCTAGTGGAAGTGCGCAAATTAGTACAAAAGCTCAAGATTTCAAAGTCCTGAGAATTTAATTGGTCAATGTTTAGCAACGCTTCCAGATGAAAAAGTATTATTAAAATAAAACCAAAAAAAATTAACGGAAAAACCATATTTTACCGAAACAGTATGAAACATGCGATTTCCATATAATGAGGTATATGTTGTGGAATTATGAATATATTATAATTATTGAAGATTCACTTCTTAATCAGTTTTCCTATTTTAAATCTGTCCAAATATCATTGAATTCGTATAACTGTTCTTGATATAAACCTGTTTCCTATAGGCAGACAGACGAATAAATAGTTATAACTAAATCGACTCAGAATTTGATTTGATTCATGAATATATAACATTTTGAGGTCTTATATGATTCTTTATTATACCCCTACACCACCATAAGTAGTAACTTGTAACGGGCGGAAAAAATATACTACCACCACTTTCAGGTATAATGCCACCTCTGTCTCGCCACACATCCTACAAAATTAGGGGGTTTCCCTATTCCAAAAGTGCAACTTTCGTCTAAAGGGCCCATGACCCGTTAAGGTTTTCAGCAACTTCGCTCCATGCCAATGATGGTTTCTGTACCTCCAGGGTAAAGATGTGGCCAAAAGGTCCTAACCACACTTGAGTCCGAACTTTTACTCAAAGAATAGTTTACTTGAGGTTGAAGTCTCCTATCAATTTCACAAAGAAGAGGCCCATAGTTGTCATTGTCAGCACATCATTACCTGCCAGGGTCAAGCTCGACCCCTCCCTTGCAATCTCGTTGGCAGGAACATTGCAATAGCCGGGTACCCTAAACAATCTTACGTCATGTCCGAGGCAACTAAGCAATCTTTTACATTCCCAGTCTAGATACGACATAACCAAAAGAGTGCAGCCAGACTATTACGTACCACTCTAATGGTAGCAGATTTTGGGTCACGTCAAGGGCCGCCTGCGGCGTCTCCTGTAAGCACTCGTTATATCAACCGAAGCATAACTTTGAACTGTAGACAGAGTGTCCCTGTTGCTCGCCTTGCGCAATGCCTTCCACTATACAGCACAACCATAGGTTAGAATTGACCTTACCATCCATTGGAATAGCTGAGTGAGCTATCCTAATGGGATAGCGCATATTGCATCATCTCGCTAAAACTCCTGCCGATTTTTGGGGCACGACACCCGGTTGTATATGCAACTCCATACCGAGCCTAATGGTCTAGACTCTTCCCGCGATTTGGGTTTAAACCACAGCCACCACGATGCTCCCCGAGGGGCCACACCAACAGTCAGGCTGGAACCGAGTTCCAGGGGCACCTGACTCCCGTGGTACCAGAATTAAGTCTCCGGACAGACTTCGTAATCAACTCGATTACTATCAGTTGAACTCCAAACAGTTCGGGACTGGTGGCCCACCGCTCCACATACCAACATACACATACATTTGGACAACAATTACAAAACTACATTGAACAGCGCCCTCACGGACGAGGCTTTGGCCACATGGTGAGACACCTGGAATGGATAAAGACGAACGTTACGAAAGGACACACAACAACGCAGCAAGGTGGTGATGATGACGGCAAAGGTGACGACGATATCAAACAGCAAAGGCAGCAAGGAAGAGAGGCAAATTCCGGCATGAAGATTGCAGCAGCAAAAACGGGAACAGCGTAGTGGAGCCGAAGATCCAGCAGCCAACAGTTCCAAAACTGCCAACAATAGTATGCCTATCCACAAACAGACAACAGTAACACAAAGAGTACGAGCACACGACAGAGACCACCATGAGGGGAGATCACATATCGGGGTTGCCTCCACTATTGACTCTATTTCTCCTAACAAAAACTTGACGAGCAAAGTCGCCCAATCTCACTAACGTTCGATCGTCCTCTAAGGTCCTACTATAATCCCAACCCGCCTCAGTATGAGCTATTCCCATACTATCTAAGTTCCTAATGTCGCTATAGTAAGAACACACACCACGTCACCCTACCCTTGTCTGCATGGGTTCATCGGGTCCGCCACCTTGAAACAAGGAACTCATCTTAGAGTGTCTTTATTTCCCTACACTCATGCACTAACAGTGGTAGTCCCTTCTTGTTCTTAAAAGTGATAGCACGTCGTATCACTTCCAAGTCAAGGGGTGCTACACCTAACAGAACCTGAAGAGCATCCGTCGAAACGGTTCAACACACTGGCATACACGCTAACATAGCTACTCTCTGAACTGCCAACAACAGACATAACTGTTTCGTACCAGACGGGAGCACCAAACGTTGCACAGGCAACGAAAAGCCCTCCATATATGGTACGAACAGCACGTCTGCTTAGGCCCCAGTCACTTTTAAGGATGCGCCTAATCTTACTACTACGGCAGTCAGATTGTCCCTTACGAGAAAAAATTAACCAAGAAGTTCAACCTCTCGCCCACCGTTATGCCCAGATATTTGACCTGAGTCGCATATTTAAGATTAACGTTGCCAGACCGAATGAGTGGGGGACAACCATGAGATAACCTGCCCTTGAGCAGCATCATCTCAGTTTTGTCCATCGCCACTTCGACGCCTGAACGATCGCCCCACTCACATACATCACGCATGGCCAGCTCACCCTTCATCTCAAGTTCAGCACGAGACTGACCCTCGACTAAAATGATCATCCGCATATGCGCACACTTTGAACGAACGTGCAAGCAATCTCAGCAAAGGATCCATCATGAGATTCCAAATAAATGGACCACAGATGGAACCCTGCGGACAACCACGTACAACATCCTTCCAAACCGTGTCGGTTTGGAAGGACATAACTCTAGTTCCCTAAAGCCTATTTCTTCTAATCTTGCTAGAACTCTATCCCAAGAGAAATAGTCAAACGCACCCTTAAAATCAACAAATATACCTAAGACATATTTGGCAGATGAGCCGCCAACACTACTTTTGACGTGCAGCCAAGCATCTTCTACACTTCTACCTTCTCTAAAACCGAGCTAAAACTCAGAAGGGCCTTCGTTGTAACACTCCTTAAGTCGAGACACCATTTTCCTTTCCAATACTTTTCTAAGTACCGGAAGGAGACTGATGCCCGAAATGAGCGGGGATTTCTCCTCACCCTATCGGGAGACTT
The DNA here is from genome assembly GCA_004302925.2 of Cochliomyia hominivorax. Taxonomy (NCBI): domain Eukaryota; kingdom Metazoa; phylum Arthropoda; class Insecta; order Diptera; family Calliphoridae; genus Cochliomyia; species Cochliomyia hominivorax. The sequence continues at coordinate 49,567,543 of PYHX02000467.1, read as the reverse complement.
AAGAAGGATTACAACTCTAGCAATCTTCCAAGTTTCGGGGAAATGGCCCTCGCTAATGCACTTCCCAAAGACTGAATCCAAGTACTGGGGTATGGCCTTGAAGATGCTTTTACACATCTCTCCAGTCATACCATCAATACCCGGCGATTTTGCTTTTGACTCGGTAAACACTTCCGAGCTTTGCAAGTTTGGAGGATCAACCATCTCCCTAATGAGAGGAAAGTAGTTAATCGGTTCCGCCCTTGGAAAGAGCACCCCCAGTAATGCGTCGGTACATTCTCTCCAAGAAGACAATGTTGAATTTGCAACTTGAAGGTGAGAAAGGTCTGCCTCACGTTTATTCTTCCCTCTGCAAATACGGTAAACCGTACCCCAAGGATCATCCCTATTGTCTCGTACGAAACTCCTCCAATCGTCCTCCTTAGCCCTAACAATTCTGTCCTTATATCGTCGTAAAGCAGAAGTCATCAAACGGCATAACCGAAGCCTGTTGCCTAACAAATGCCGAAACAGCCGAAGCTGCTGTGCTAAAACAGGCAACCGAAGCCGCTGTGTGAAGGAAGTCAACCTAGGTTGGATTCACGAGAATGAAACTATAAACCGAAGTTGCTGTGTTAAAGCAATTAGCTGAAGCAGCTGCGTCCGAAACTGCCAACCGAAGTTTCTGTGTAAGTCGGAAACGAACCGAGTCTCAGAGATGCTGTGACTAATCTAACAATATTAAGTGTCCCATAATAAAGACAAATTATCTTGTTAGATTAGCTGTTTTAGTTGGCAAATTCATTCAGAGTTTGAATAGCACCTAAATCAACTAAAGTTTAAGAACTTATATGAAAATAATTATTAACTGAATGAGAATTATAAATGTTAGTTTTGTTTACAACACAAAACTGGTTTCTGATGTAGTTGTATCAACGAATGGAAGAATAGCAACAACAGTGATGCAGACTATTAAAAGAATGAATCAAAAAAGAAAAAAGTGATAATAATAATGATAATAATTATTTTTTTTTTCAGAACGACTGTTAGAGTAACTATAATAACAATTAAAATAAAATTATAAAGGTTTTACTTTGTATTATAAATAAAAATTTTCTTAAAAAATATTTTAAAAACTTTTTCTTCTTAACCGTAAAAAATTATTCTCTCTGTATAGATAAAGTCTGATTCAAAAAATACCAAGGGACAGAAAGTGGCCACTTTGTAATCATGAACAACAATATATAATTTGTTGCGATCGGACTAAGAATGACAAAAAACTGAAAGGGCTGTATTTTTCAGAAAGCAGCATCAATTATTCTTTCATTCTAGGGAATAACTGACACAATTTTTTTTCGACCCACCCGACTGACCGACTGAAGGTGAAACTGTCACCCATTTGTCTTTGGTATACCTCACATGCTTTTACTTTGTAAACAATTTGAAAAGAGTTAAAGTATAAATTATGCAAAAAATAGACCAATTTTTATGGGTTAGAAATTTATTTTAATTTACCATATAAGTTAAAAATATTTTTCGAAAATAATTAAATGTAAGGAAAATATAATATGTTGAAAAAATATCATAAAAACACTTCATTTACGAAAAAATGAATTGTAAAGTACATTGAACTTGGAATGGTCGATTCTTGAGCATTTTTTAGATTTTACAATTTAATATAAACCGGTTTTGGCTTCGGTTTAAAGCGCCTAAGGAAAAAGTTTTATTTAATTAAAACAGTTAATATACTTGTATGCTAGTAACAAATACGCCTAACAAATAAGTTTAAATACTTTTTGATTTCAATTTTGTTCTTTTCTTTAAATATTTTGGAAACCAATAAAGTATATATATTCTTGCATCATATCATAATCTGAGCCGATTTAGTCATTTCCGTTTGTCTATAGAAAACATTCACACGATCACGATAATATTCAATAAAATTAGCCAGATTGTTTGTTATTGTCCTATGCAGTTTAAACCAGTAAAATCGGTCTAGTAACAAAGTAGTTGTAAACCAATATATGAGACAATCTCAAATTTAAGTCAAAAAACTTTTGTCAATTTTACAAAAACAATTTATAAGATTAAATTTAAAAAAACTAACTAAAAAACTATGACATAAAATTAAATAAATCTCATTTCTATTCCAATTCATCAAAATCGTATAAATAAAAAAATATAGCTAAAAATATGTTAATTTTTGCGCACACTTGAAATTACGTCCTATATATAAACAAGTTTGTTGTAATTCGTGTTTAAATTATATGCAAAATTTTCACTATTTAGATCTTTAGATTCTGATGCTGCATCTTCCACATCATTGTTGGAATAATTAATGAATGCATCACCCACAGGAAATTTTCCAGTACTTAAGTATATTATCAAAGCATTTAAAACTTTGAAAGAATAAAACTATTTTGTAAAGTTTTTAATACACTTAAATTCATAAAAACACACTTTTAGAAAAAAAAACAGCTATTCGAGGAGAAAACCCGGTTTCTTCAATATTCGAAATGTGATCTTTTCATTAAAACCAAAACCGACTTGACCAAAATAATCTGAAGTTTAGTTGTTAAAAAATTATTAATATTTTACAGTAACTATTTGAAACAAGCGATATACAAGTAATAGGCTATGAAGAAACTGTCGTTTTAGTTAATTCCAAAATATTTGAAAAGTTGGAATTGGATACAGTATATTTCCATGAAATTGACCTTCTTTTATGACAACAATTTATAAATAGTGAAAAATTAGTAATTATAGTGAAAGATAATAATTAAATTCTTTTAAAGGGAAATCGAATACTTTCTAATTATGATTGTTCATCAAAGAAATTCCAGAAAAATGTGCTTCTTTTGTATTAAATTTGTTTAGTAATGACCCAACATTCATGCAACACCCGCTTTATAGTTAACGCTCTATTTCCATAATAAATTTTTACTTATTTTTCTTTGTACATATATTTTGCATACCTACACTATCTCTTTATTATATATTTAATTTGATTAATCTAGTTTTGACATTGAACAGAAAATATGTAAGAAAAGTGAGCACAATGAAAACAATGAACTAATCACCAACAACATATAATTTAAAATCAAAACCAAAACAAATAAAAACCAAAAAATGTCAAACCCGACCTTTAATAACTTACACCACATTGTTTATTATAATTCGTAAGTAGTATATTTATATAACTTTGAAAGCAGCAAGTGGTTTTGAGAGGATTTTTTTTTAATTTTGTATGGAGAAATTTATTTCGTCAACTTTTTATGGGATCAAATTTCTTTTTCTTTTGCTTTTAACAAAAATGAATTTGGAGCCAAAGTATTTAATTTTGTATAATAATGTATTTAATTATGTTATATGCAAACACGCGGCAGACGATTCTTAATTTTATTTATTATTGAATGAGGTTTTGACCTTAATAAGAATACATTTTTTATATTGTTGAAGATAATTTTGAATATTCTATTAACAAATTAAAAAGAGACCATATTCCATTTTCCATCAATGAATGACTCAAAGTCAACGTTTCTTTATTTATCATCTTGTTTCTTGAATATTTTTTATTTCAGGATGTTTTTATTTTTTAATCTTTGTGTGATAATTTTCATTTTTTCAAAATTATTTTTACAATTTTGTGTGGGATGTATTAATTTTTGTATGATAATTTTTTCAAATTTATTTTTTTCAATTTTATAAAGGCGCAAATTTGTTTTTACAATTTTGCATAAGTAGGTATTAATTTTTTAAATTATAACAATAACAAATTAATTAAAGGTTATTAAGAATTATTTTATTATTTAAGTTTTACTTATCATATCAATATTCCCTTAAAATAATTAGAAATTGTAAAAAGTTAGATTATGCTTTACAAAATGTACAATGAAAAAATATTTAGGAAGTAAGAAACATTTATTATAATAAAAAAAGAATTAGTTTTTTTCTTTTATTTTAATAATATAATCATTTCATTTATATTTCATTTTCATTTAATATTTCATTTATAAATTTTTCTTTACAATGACCCCAAGCTAGCGTACTAATATTATAATTACATGTATACCTTTTATCATCTAAATAACTTACAGACTTTTTAACTAAAGCTGTGTAAATAATATGTAATTTCGTCATAAACATATATATGTCAAATATAACAAATTATTTTATTATATAAAGAATTTTTATAGTCGGAAAGACCTAAGAGTCACAAAAATTTTTCTTTCATTAAACGAATACATTTGTGCTCTTAAACTTACAAATTCTGTCTTTATTTTCCATTACATTCGTAATTCATCATACCTAAAACTTGCTTATTCTTAAGAGGAATTAAATCGATTTTCGCACTCATATTCAGATGTATCAAATCGTGTATCTATTTCATTAATTATATGCTTTAGAAATCGATAGTTTCTTCTGAATATACAAATGAATCAGTATCCATATAATTCAGATGTTTTTTTGAATTATATTTAGGTACTATATTATCATAGTGAAAAGCATAAATTTTTAATTTAGATAATGCTAGAATTGTAAATTCTAAATAAATTGGTTTATTTTACAGTGCGTAAGATTTTTATAATCCCGCTGCAACCATATATTCTACAAATAGACTACGAGAATTAAACGCGTATTGGTGCACGAGCACCAAAACGTTTCTCAACAATCTGACATTTATTGACAATTATAATATTTTATTTAACAACATTTTCCACTGTATTTCCATAAACTGAGTTATTAAAAAAAATCAAATGTATTTATGACAGTTATTTAAAATAACATGTTATTTCCACCAAGGTTAAATTTTAAAATTCTATGCCTTATCGCTTTTTTCATACCATACTTTATAAATGAGTACATTTCGGCGTCTGATCCAATTTAACATTTTAATTTTAAATTCCCTTTGACATTAATATTGTGATGAGTTAAATTTTTTCCCCTTTTTGAGTACCTATATTTAAGCTGAATTTTATGAAAACCACACTTTCTCTTTTCCTCATAACGCCTAAAACAAACGATTTGGTGACATTGACTAAAATGTCGCTTCCGTTCTACAAAAAATAATTTTAATTCTTCTCGAACTTGCTGTAAGACTATATAAGAGGTAATCTGTCCAATAAACTTTACTTCATATCCTAAATCCTAATAAATTTGTTTTATTTCATCTTGCTTTCCTATTGGGATTTGCTTAATGAGAATAACAAAATAAATATTATTTCTTGTTAAAGAATAACAAAATAAATATTATTTTGTTATTCCCGGCTCAGAGTATTATCTTCCATATTCCAAGTGGCTAAAGATTAAGATTCAACATTTGCTCCACATCGAACCGGATTGGAAATTTGCTTTAATTCTCTGGGAACTTTCGTTCATTGGATTTCTTTCTACTCATCTTAACTCATCTACATACTACATTCCAACAAAGGTATGTTTTGTATTTATTTGCTTGTGCATTAATAAGTTAATGAAGTGCATTCGGGATAAGATGAAAACCTCTTTATATTTATTGTCTTTTGCGAAATTTCAATTTATTAATACAATTTCTATATAAATTGTTTAAAAATATTCAATTAAAATAATTAAAATAAAAAAGTAAAACAACAAGAAAAAGTATTAACGAAATTTTCAAGAAAATTAATTCCTGATATAGTGTGTTTCTCCATTCCTTCTTCCCTCCAAATTTGTTCCCCCCTATATTGATCACTTTTCAGCTCATGACATATGTATGTATATTAGTTTGTACATTTCTTTTTCAGCATTCCTCATTTTTTATATTTCTTAGTACACTCTTTCTTTTTAATTACTCTTGAAAATTAATTTTTGCACTTAAGCTTCTCTTTCAAACCATCCAAAATTTCGATTATCACTCATTCTCTCCTACATCTCTCTTAAATGACACTTAAGTGAGAGAATTTACCCAATTGACCACATTTCAACTGTTCGTAATTTTTATGAAGATTTCATGAATACATGAACTTTAGAAAATTGTGTTATTTGTTCCATTATACTACATTTTTCATTTTCCCTCGTTTATACGCAAACATTTTTTTCTTTGAAGAAATTTGTCCATTCAATAGAACTATTTTTTAATTTCTACAACTGTTTGTTTTTAATTCAGATTTATAAACTTTTCTCAATCCATTGATCAATTTTTAACATAATATCAAAATTAAATTGAAAAAATAATTCTTAATTTTTTATATTGTAAAATTATACATTCTTACATGCATTTGCTTATTGGGTAATTTATTAAAATTTATCACATACAAAATAAACAGAATGATAAGAGTTGCCATAGGACAAACAATTAATTATTTATAAAATAATTTAAGACTTTATTCGATATTTTTCAAGGAAAACATTTCGGAATTCTAGTTCCTTATTTCACTTTTTTTAATTATTTTTTAATAATTTTATTCCTAGATCATATTTTCTTATAGTAATTTTGTAACACTGGTATATGATCACATATTCCAATTTTGTCATATTCTAATTTAATTTTTGTTTTAAGAGAATTTTTTCCCTTTACTTTCGAGAGTACGCACCAATTTCCATATTAATTGTGGAATATTACATATTCTTAATTATTGCAATTGGAAATAATAGGCCTTTTCATGTATATATTTATATAGTATATTTAGTGCATTATATACAATTATTCCAATTTGAAATAAGATAAAATTACATTATTTGCAAAATACAATTCGTTTCTTAATTTTATCATTGTAAAACAGTACATTTGTTTTAACAATTTCATGTTACTTTTACTAATTTCCATTCAATTAATCATATTCCTGATTAATTTTTAACGAACAGACCTAGTGTGCAATTTATTAATAGTATATCTTCCAGTTTAAAAAATGTCAATGAACTTTAACAATAATAATTTTATAAACTGCTGATTTGAGATTCAGTTCACTGAATAAATGAAATCATAAAATGTTCAATAATTTGAGTTTTGAACTATTTTTATTTTACTTTTTTGTTTTCTCCTTTAAATCTTTTAATTAATTATATTACAAATTCCTAATCAAAAGTTGTATAATTTTTTGTCCTTAATTTGCATTTTCATCGGCTTCCAAATTTATAGAACTTTATAAGCAATTAGTTCAGTTTCCAAATAGTTTTTTATATTTCTGAAAAAGATATATTAAAAAAATGTCGCTTGACCAGTTCATACGTTTAGCTGATAGCATCGTAGAGTTCGAGGCTGACCTAAATAATAACCAATATCCAGTATCGTCATTGAATGCTTTAGAAGTTCACAGATATGAACTGAAATCCAACTGCTTTCGAACAGTATATTAGGGATATGGAAAAGGAAGATGATGCTGACAATCCAATCGACATAGAGTCCTTTCTGTTGAAGTACAAAAGTACTTATATAACTAATTGTAAATGTTTAGTCCGCTTGTCAGAAATGTCTGATTCAATTCGACAATCTTTAAACCCTTCTTCTGAAGCTACAGTTCCTCAAACTTCAAATTCTATTCGTCCAAGCTCTTCTCATTTTATAGAATCTGAATCCAATAATCTGCATCTTCCTCCAATTGACATTGAAGGTTTTCATGGTGATTATGTTTCTTGGCCAACATTCCGTAATATTTTCACCGCCGTTGTTTCCAATTCCCGAGCAAGCAATGTTGAGATATTATTTTTCTTGACTCAGAAAACGAAAGGTGAAGCTAGGGAGATTGTTCGTAAGAGTCCTCTTACAAACCAAGGTTTCGACATAGCTTGGAAAAATTTGTGTTTCCGGTTTGACAATCGAAGGGTCCTAGTGAACGGTTAGTTAAAGATACTTTTCAATCTTCAGACTGTTAATTTTGAATCTGGCAAGTCCTTGAAACTATTACAAAGGGACATAAATTCATGCATAGCGAATTTAAAGATCCATAATATTGATGTGGTTAATTGGGAACCTATATTTGTTTTTCTCTGCACCAATAAGCTTCCTGAGACTACTCTGACGTTATGGAAACATCAATTAAGGGACAAAACATCTATTCCAAAGTGGTCTGAACTAGACCAATCGCTACAGAACGTTGGAATCCATTTCAGAAATTCGTAGTACATATGGTCATAAAGCCACAGATTTAAAACGAGGAAGTAATTCAAATAGTATCAAGCAAAAGGTACATATTTTTCAGGTAAATGTCAATAGTCCAGTTTGCGAGTCCAAAAGAAAATCACATCATCCGCAAGTGTCCCAAATTCCTAAAAATCTCCTATAAATCCAGATTAGAGGAAATAAAAAAGGAAGGTTTATGTTTAAACAGTTTTCGAAAAGCAATAGTGTCAAAAATTGTACAAGCAAACACAGTTGTTTTAAATGCCACAAACGACATAATACACAAAGAGATTGATATTCCAATCGATAATACCCAAATTTCAACAACAGATGTGAACTCATCACTTAATCCTAACTCGGCTCCTTATATTCGACCAAACAAAAGCAATATACACTCCACTTCTACCACAAGTTCAGGGCAAATACAATCATGTTTTGCTACTAATTCAAAAGGGGTCTTATTGGGAATTGCCTGGGTTAATATTTGTCATTTAGGTTTGGAATATAAAGTACGTGCCTTGATAGATTCGGGTTCTGAAAGTACCTTTATTTCCCAACGTATATTCAATCTCTTGAAACTTCCATCTGAGTCTAAGAATGCTCAGATATCTGGTTTGAACAATTCAGTTTCAGCAAAAGTTCCTTAATATTGGGTCACCGCTGAACTGTGATATTTCAATTCCAGTCACTGCTCTTGTGGTTCCTCGTCTTTCGAAAAGTCTTCCATCACGTACCATTCCTAAGGATAAGTTTGATACTCTTTCTGACATTGCACTAGCAGATCCAAAAATTTATAGCAGTTCTAAGATTGACATTTTATTGGTGGTGATATTTTACCTTCCATTATTTGTCCACGGTACGACATAACATATGTTAATCACTCATTGCTCAAGAAACCATTTTTTGATGGATTTTTACAGGTCCAATTCGTAGTAACCTCAGTACAAGATCCACAATAGTTCATATTTCTGTGAAATATCCGTTTTTGTGAGGTGGAGAATCTTCCAAGAACGAATCTTTTGTCTTCTTCCGATAAGTTTTGTGAGGATCTTTACCTAAGAACTACGAAAAGGAATTCCAATGGAAGATACATGGTATAGCTTCCTTTTAAGGAAGAATTTCCAAATACGTTAAAGATAGGTCAATCTAGAACTAATGCTATGGCACAGTTTTTCAGAAATGAGGCAAGATTGATGCGAAATCGAAAATTGAAATCCGAATACGATAGTGTCATTCAGGAATATGAAGATCTGGGTCATATGTCAGAGTAGGTTCGTATAACGAATCAGACTATCACAGAACTTTTTATTTACCTCATCACGCCGTTTTAAAGCCGGATAGTGTAACTGCGAAAGTTTGTGTAGTGTTCAATGCTTCTGCTCCGTCATCTAATAGACATAGTCTAAATTCTCTTTTACACATAGTTCCGATACTCCAAAATGAGGTAACAATTCTTATTCTAAAGTGGTGCTTTTTTAAATTTGTAATTAATGCTGACATTTAAAAAATGTACAGACAGATTTTGATCCATCCTGACCATACTCCCTTCCAAAAAATATTATTTCGAAGCGATCCACATACTCCAATTACAAATTATGAACTTAATACTGTTAATTTCGGAATTAATTGTGCGCCATATTTAGCCATTCGTACTCTGTTAAAACTAGCAGATGACGTCGAAGCTATTTATCCGTTAGCAAGTTCCATATTACGCAATTCCATGTATGTCGATGATGTCCTTGCCGGTTTTCACACTGGGGAAGAATCAATTAAAGCCAAAGAACAGCTAATCCAAGCTTTGAAATCCGCTAAAAAAATGGACGTCGAACTCCAAAGATATTTTAGATGATATTCCTCCAGATCATCTATTACATGAAGACTTTTTAAAGCTCGAAGAAACTAGTTCGGTAAAGACATTAGGCATTAGATGGAATGCGTGCATTGATAACTTCTTTTTCGTTGCACATCCATTGGACGAGACAATAAATTATACGAAACGAGAAGTCTTGTCCCAAATTGCCAAATTATTTGATCCAGCAAGTTGGTTAGCGCCATGTATAATTACAGCTAAAATTCTAATGCAAAAAATTTGGATGGATGATACTGGTTGGGATGAAATAATTTCTTCAGAAGCACTTATCCAATGGAAAAATTTTCAATCCAATTATTCTTCTATTAATTTCATTCGCATTCCTCGATGGATTCGATATTGTCCACAGTCCAAACCGGTTTCATGGATTTTGGGACACATCTGAAAAGGCTTATGCAGCTGCATTGTATGTGCGTGTCGAAAGTGTATCTTCTATATCGACTTTCCTTATATCCTCGAAAACTAAAGTAGCTCCTATCAAAACCATTTCGATTCCAAGGCTAGAGTTATGCGAGGCAGTTCTCTTATCTGAAATGCTCGATAATTTGATTCCAAGGTTAGATGTTGAAAAATATTCATTTTTTGTTGGACCGACTCAACTATTGTCTTATCTTGGCTGGCTAAACCACCATGCTGCTGGCAACGTTAGTTGTTAACAGAGTTTCCAAAATCACACAAATAATTAATTATTCTCAGTGGAATCATGTAAGTTAGGATCTAATCCTGCTGATCTCGCAAGTAGAGGCGTTACCCCACAGGAATTATTGGACAATCAACTATGGAGGTATGGATCAAAGTGGCTTGAAAAACCGGAATCCCAATGGCCTTACGTTGAATATTCCACAGTTTAAAAAAATATTCCAGAAGCGAAGTCTATTCAAGTTCATTTTTCCTACTTCAAAAATTTCGATGATCCACTAGAACGATTTTCTTCATTTCATAGAGCAATGCGAGTCATGGCATTTGTTTACAGATTTTTTCATCGAACTCATCCTCGTCACCGTTACAGTTTTTCCAAAGCTACGACCATTCTTTCAACGTGTGAGATTGTTGATGTGCAAACTAAATTCGTTATCATTTACCAAAAGGCTTGGTATTCAAATGAAAACAAAGCTTTATCAGATGGACAATACATTTCCTAATGCTTAATCCTTTTCTAGATACAGAGGGTATAATTCGTTCCTGCGGTCGACTTGAATCCTCTCCAGGACTTACATTCAACGAGAGGGCATCCAATAATTTGATAAAGGGTTATCATCAATAAATGCAAGACTTGCGTTATTTACAAAAAGAAATGTCAAGAGCAATTAATGGCAGCTTACCCACCGAGCGAACGGAGATAACACGTTTGAATCCTGTTTGAATTCCAGACCATATATTATATTATATTATATATATTATATTATATTATATTATATTATATTATATTATAATTATATTATATTATATTATATTATATTATATATATTAATTATATTATATTATATTATATATATATTATATTATATATAATTATATTATATTATATTTATATTATATATATTATATATTATATTATATTATATTATATTATATATTATATTATATTATATTATATTATATTATATTATATTATATTATATTATATTATATTATATTATATTATATATATTATATTATATATATTATATTATATTATATTATATTATATTATATTATTATATATATTATATTATATTATATTATATATATTATATTATATTATATTATATTATATTATATTATATTATTTATATTATATTATATTATATTATATTATATTATATTATATTATATTATATTATATTATATATTATATTATATTATATTATATTATATTATATTATATTATATTATATTATATTATATTATATTATATTATATTATATTATATTATATTATATTATATTATATTATATTATATTATATTATTATATTATATTATATTATATTATATTATATATTATATTATATTATATTATATTATATTATATTATATTATATTATATTATATTATATTATATTATATTATATTATATTATATTATATTATATTATATATATATTATATTATATTATATATATTATATTATATATATTATATTATATTATATTATATTATATTATATTATATTATATTATATTATATTATATTATATTATATTATATTATATTATATTATATTATATTATATTATATTATATTATATTATATTATATTATATTATATTATATATTATATTATATATATTATATATATTATATTATATTATATTATATTATTATATTATATTATATATATTATATTATATTATATATATATATTATATTATTATATTATATTA
>PYHX02000467.1:49450256-49550256 GCA_004302925.2 Cochliomyia hominivorax | reverse complement strand
ATATCGAATATATTTGAGAAATCTGATTTTATAAACGATTTTACTTTTTTAAATATGAATTTATAATTTTTTTAATAATATTTTTAGAAACACAATTACAATTACTTAAATTATTAAATTACTTAAATAAATTAATTACTTTAGTTTCTACTTTAAATTTTGTGTAAATTTTTCAAAATCGGTTTTTCAAAATCTGATATTAAAATTACTTCAATACTACAATAAAAATGTTTGTTGGATACAGAAGCAAATATCAGCTGTATAGTTTTAGTGTTAAATGACTTTTCTAAATTTTTTTCTTATACAAATTGTAAATTTAACGTAAAAACTATGTATGACAAATCACAACCTGTTTGTGGTTCCAACTGTTTGAGATACCTACCTCTGGAAGAAGTGTGCATTGTTTCCATTTTTTTTATTTTGATCTGTAGACATATTTTCTTTTAAACAAAAATCTAATTTGTCCTTGTCCGATATATCCGTTCTTACACAATAGTCCGAAATTTTTTTCAAAGATAGTTTAAAAATCCAACGAATTTTCACGAATTTTGAAATACAAGGGTTGGGAAGAACCAATTTCTTCTATTCAGTTTCTCAAGCGGTTGGCGAACTTCCACATCCCCTTGGAATTCTTTAATGCATTTGGTTGTAAAAGCAAGCAAAGTTCCTTTATGTTAAGTACACATAAGATTAATTTAGTAACCAAAAATGATGCTAATCCATTATCAAACCTAGAGGGAATACTCGCAAGATTTCCAAAAGCCAATTTCATGACGAAATTGGATCTGAAGAATTCTTATTGGCAGATTGTTTTGAAAGAAATCCAAAAGCCAGACAGCATTCACAGTTCCGGGAAGGCCGCGCTACCAATTCGAAGATTTGCCTTTTGGACTCTGTAATGTTCCTCAGGCAAAGTGTAGGTTAATGGAAGAGATCATACCACTAGATCTATGGCATCCCCTCTTTGGGTATCTGTACGATTTAGTTATCATTTCTTAAGATTTCGCATATTATATAGAAGTTTTAATTTGTATAGCATCACAACTAGGATAAGCCAATTTAGCCTTGAATGCGTCCAAATCTAAATTTTGAGTGACAAAAGTGAACTACTTAGGACATGTAAGAGGAAACGGAAGAATCACAACTGATCCAGAGAAAGTATTATTCTTAAACAACTGGCCTGTTCCTTACACATTAAGACAATTGTGATGTTTTATACAATTGGCGGGGTGGTATCGGCTATTTATCGAGAATTTTTCTTCGGTATTACAACCAAAAACAGAAGTCCTATTCACTGAAAAGATATTTAATTCGACAGTAGAGACATAGGACGCTTTCGAGAAGGTAAAAAGTTACTCACAGTTACTTACAGTATTCTTACTGTAAGTAACTGTATTCTTACTGTAAGTAACTATGTGTTTCTTCACCGTAACGCCATCAACTTCGGAATCGTAGCGATTCTTGTGCAATTGTACGACCAAGATGAGGAACGTTCAATTACATACATGAGTAAAAAGTTAAATTTCAGCTAAAAGAAACTATAGTGTCACAGACAAAGAATATCTTACGGCTATTGAGGCAATAAAACGACTTCGCTGTTAATTGGAGTTACAGGAGTTCGAGGTGATAACTGATCACTCAAGCCTATTCTTTCTGATGAAGAAACCTGATTTGAGCGGAAGTTTGGACCGTAGGGTACTTAAACTACAGGCTTACAAATTTATTATTAGCCACAGAAAAGAAAAAACCATATGATACCAGACGCTCCTTCTAGAATTCCTACTGAAGATATTGCTATAGAAATCGCTGGGCCTCACATAGAATCTCCACACTTTAACAGTGATGACTACGAGAACTTAAAGAAAAGATGTCAACCCAGAAAAATATCCGGATATAAAGTTTTATGATGAATATGTGTACTACCGAACTGAACATTATCGTGTAAATGAAGAGTAAAAAGACTATTAACAAAACACATGACACCCCAATGAAAGCTCAGGGAGGAATTGCAAACACATTGGAGCTTTACAAAGACATTTTATTGACTTAGAATGGTTCGTGATGTTCGTGACTTTGTACGTGAATGTTTTATCTGTAAAACAAAAAAAGCACCGAATTTTAATATATTTGTGTATTAATTGTATTACATCAATTGATAAATTTCCACTGGTTCTGCCCACTACGAAAATATATTTCGACGGAAATTCAGGAATTTTTGAAGAACATATTTTCCTCTTAATCTAAAGCCTCTGATTGGAATTAAAGTTTTTTTGAAATCAGATCATCGTTTATGGGATGATAAACTTTTCGAAATCAGTTGTGCTATCCGTAATTCCTACCACCAGTCTATTAATAGTTCAACTTTTCATAGATTATTCGGATTTGACATGATTATTCACGCGAATTCTTATAAATGTTAAGAAAACTTTATTTGTTAAAATAAAAAAATAGGTAATTAGTATTACATTTTTGAACGGAAAGCGTATTAGTACCTGCCATGAAAAAGAATTAATAAAACAAAATTCTTTTTTTCCATCCAATTTTCGAGGTAAAACATCAAAATTGTCTGTTTTTAATGGTAATTTAGAAATATAAAACATTTGCCATAAAAACATTAGAAAAAGTATTTTATGAATTTAGAAATTTTATTTTCTAACTAGCAGACCAGGCAAACTTCGTTTTGCCAAAAATATGTTGCATTGTTTGGGCGATACACCTCCCTCTGGTTTTATCTGCTCTACGTTTTATACAGTAAAATGATTCCTTGAGAAAGCTGTTGGGACCAAATTTATGAACTATCGCTATAGTTTATTAAATATTCAATATTTACTTTGTATGGGCGATACCCATTTCTTTAGTATATTTGTCATACATTTTCTCCAGTAAAACAGTCCCTTGAGAAAATTGTCGGTATCAAATTTGAGAATTCTTCCTGTTATAGTTCTTTAGATATTCGATAATCAATATTTGCTTTACTGCTCAAAATGTAGATGCATAGGACCAGGAGGAAAAGTTGACCCAATACAAAGCAAATATTGATCATCTGGTCTAAATTACTTCTTTTAATAAATGGAATGAGGAGAAGTTTTGTGTGGAAGAGGCTCATCGGGAAAAAGATGGTATTACATTATTACAAAAAGACCAAATATAATTCGCTATAAGTAATTTATGTATGAATTTCTTAACCTTAAAAACTATATTAATATAAGACGATTCTGGAAAAATCCATAGAGAAAAAAATATTCATTGTCTCATTAATTTTAAAGAATTTGAGATCTCTGGGACAAAAGACCACAATAGCGCCTAAAAAATTACCGAATTTGATATAACCTTCGGAAATTCCATCAATCCATATCAGATAAATTTCTCAGATAGAGGTGGAATGATCTGACGTGAGTCCAAATGTTATGTGGCATTATAACAAGTAGTGATAGATGAGTTATCGACTAGAGATGCATAATAGTTGCTAATGAATTTCATTAACTTAAACAAAATTCATTATTATTCATATTTTAAACAAATTCAATGACCTCATTTGTTAAATTATTATCAAATAAATTAACAATATTAAACGTACTTAATATAATCTAAACATAATTCAAAATATTAATCACGCTATTTTTATTAGATTTTTTGCTAATATTATATTTATATACCTTTGCAAAAATTTCCTACTATAAAACAGTGTAGCCAATTCTTAAGAAATATAAGTATTTAACTTCTTATAAAATAGTGGCTAAAAAATTTAAAACTGGCTAAAAAAGTCTCAAAATAAATATTGAAAAATTTACACAAAATTTAAAGTAGAAACTAAAGTAATTAATTTATTTAAGTAATTTAATAATTTAAGTAATTGTAATTGTGTGTCTAGAAAATGTTATTAAAAAAATTATAAGTTCTATTTAAAAAATAAAATCGTTTATAAAATCAGATTTGTCAAATATATTCGTCATTTTACGCCTTTCAAAAATGATCCATAAGTTTGACTTTTCTTTTAGTAGACCTTATCGAAAAAAGTATATATATATATATATATATATATATATATATATATATATATATATATATATATATATATATATATATATATATATATATTATATATATATATATATATATATATATATATATATATATATATATATATATATATATATATATATATATATATATATATATATATATATATATATATATATATATATAGAACTTATAACTCTACTAAAAAAAACAAAACAGAAATCACAAAATCACAAAATTTTACAATATCAAAACAATCTGCTGAAAATTTTTTTTTACTGCCTATATTAAGCATGTATAAATTATTTGAAAAAGGACACATTGTAGCAAAATGTAAATCGTCCAAATGTAGAATTTGTAGTGGATAATAATAACTACTCTCAACAGCCGTCGACTTCACACGTTTCTGTGAATTACGCATCTACGGAAAATTATTCTAGCCACAAGTGTTGTGAAAGTAACAAATAGATCTGGTTAGTTTATATAAGCTAGAGCTCTTTTAGATTCCAGCTTTCAACCAAATTTGATTACTGAGGAACTTTCACAGCTTTTAAGGTTAATAAGAGAAGGAACGAGTTTAAATTAGTAAATTAGCAAATCAAATTTCGAAAAGTTTTTCGTGATCTTAAGAAGATCAAGCACTCATTATTATACACCATTAAACTAGCTAATACTTTAGGATAATTTTCTTCAGAAATCTGAAAAGCTTTGACTGTACCCAAAGTTTCATTGGACAAGCATGTTATCAAACGATTACAATTTTTTTACTGTCAGCGTCGGTTCATTGTTTACTACATTCTCAATTAGGCTCATAAGATTTTTATAAACTGTGTTTTTACCTTAAATTTGGAGAGCTTTATACTTGGGTCATGACTGATGAAATGAAAGATGTTTCAGGCACACTTGTTTTTCTATTTTTGACCAAGATTTTTATTTTTATAGTCACACAAATGTCACAAGCTCAGTTCTATCGTCATTATCTAGATCTAAATTGTCCATGGCTGACTATAGCTTCATTGCTTGATCAATATAATTCAATAGAATATCTTATCGACATTCTAGTTCAATATGGTTGACTGAAATCGTCTTTTCCCGAAAAGATTTACGAATTCGTACAATATTTTGTACAACTTTAGCTTTTTTTACTAATAATTTCTCCAAAGTTTTCGATCTGAAAGGAGAATCTTGACGACCACCCCTTATCAAATTTTGTAAAAAATCCTTAAAGGAAAAATTTACGGATTAATTAATTTATAGGCAAAAATAATAATTATTTAAAAACAATTCAATTAAATTGGCTTATTGGTAGATATTCTACGTTAACTATAGATTGTAAAATTCTTTATAATACAGTTTTGAAGCCAATATTACGGAATATAGCTAGGAGGTACCACCTTAGCTTCGAATATTGAAAAAATACAACTGTGGTAAAAGAATACGCTGATAAATATTTAAAAACTGGAAGCACAACCTAACCTTTAGCTCGAAACGTATTAAAAAAATGGGTACATTTGTTTAAGAAATAGAAACACTGTAGACTTGAGCAGGAAGAAGACACTTCGAGAAAATAAGGATTTGTCCGACAGTGGTTGGGCAAATAGTGATAGTGGTTCATAATAAGTTTATAGTAGTTGGGAACTTTAAGTACACCCCCATCCGACGAGCACGGCCGAAATTAATATTTAGCTTTGTTCCCATAAAAAATTCAAGAAATGGAAGATATTTTTGGTGCCCAACGTAGAACATAAGATATTGTATTTTATTATTTGCAAATTATTGCAAATTGTAGTTAGCTCACTTGCATAACTACTTATTTATTTATTTATTTATTTATTTTACTTTTGATATTTTCATTTAAATATTAATTATATTGATAAAGCCTTTTGATTTCATATTTTATTATAAAATGGTAATTGATTTCTAGGTTATAATAAATATATATATATATATATATATATATATATATATATATATATATATATATATATATATATATATATATATATATATATATATATATATATATATATATATATATATATAATATATATATATATATATATATATATATATATATATATATATATATATATATATATATATATATATATATATATATATATATATATATATATATATATATATATATATATATATATATATATATATATATATATATATATATATGCAACATCCTACTTCAATTATATAGATTTTAGTAAACTTTGTACTAACTTAATCATGTCATACTTTGTCAAAAGCTTGCATAATGTTCATTAATATTAATAAGCAATCATTTTTTCTTCGCAAGCTTCATTTACTACATATACAAGTCTGAGAGTTTGCTCGACAGTACTATTTTTCTTTTTGAAGCCGAATTTATGATTGGATATACAATGATTTTGATCTATTAACAGGTATAACTTGTTCATCAATAGCTACATCAATTAACTTAGACAAGTTAAATAAAAGACTGACAAGTTTATAAAACTAAACTTTTGTTTAGGTAACATTGTAATCAGTGATAGCTTCCATTCTGGTGAATAATATTCAAGTTGAAATATTACGTTAAAAATATAAATAATTACTTTTAATTTTATCCAGGGTAATCTAAAAGCATCTTGCTGCTTATTTTATCAATACCAGAAGCTTATTTATAGTTCAAATCAACAACTCAACGAACTGTCAAAGGGAATCAATTAAGATGTTTCGATAAACAACAGGTGGCAACTCATTTATGTAATTTGATTCGTTTATGGTGAATACATTTATTAAATGACTAGGTGTTGCATCCAGGCATTCCAAACATTTGCACAGTGATGAAGTTTTCCTATACTTCAATAGCTCAATAAGCCTTTCCCGACATTTTTTAAATTTCGACTTGAGTTGAGGTGATCTGTAGAGTTCCCACTCTCTTCGAACTCTTCTTTTTCACTCAAGAGCCGTTCGACATCTGCAGAATAAATTCTATTATATCTATTATTATTTGTCGGGGGTAGTAGGGTAGCACTTTCAGTAATATTTTTCATATGTTTACCAAAGTTTTTGAGAGAGAGAGAGAGAGAGATTGATCTCCTCTGAATATCGTATAGTTTTGTTCTCGGAGCAGTGAGTCCTTGAGCCTGATATCGCTAAGTCACCAGTCGGAATAGCATAACAAAAGTGGATGATGAAAATTTAAATGAGGATAGGACTTCACATGTGTCCATTGTAAAACATGTCAATTATATTGAAAGTCAAAGAAATGCATATTTTGTTAATCTGATTAAAATACGTGACCAAAAAAGTTTATACCGAAATTATTCAACACTTTCAGCACAATTAACATGATCCTAAAAACACGGCAATGCAGTCAATGGCCTGCATCAAACTGTTTCTAATGTAATTCAACAATACCTAACATGTCCGTTAATAAAAATCTTGGTTGAAAGAATGGTCTATATAATATTTTTAAACCAAAAATAGAAAGCATTTTCAAAAGTACTTCCAACATATCCGGTAGGAAAGCATCCCGGTTACATACTTTATGAAATTTTTTTAATTCTTATATTAATAACAATAAATATATAATTCTTTTTGTGCAAATTCGGCAAAAAAGTATTTCTCATTTAAGAAGTAGTAATTTAGCCCCCATGTCTAAATATTTTTAAAATATAAAATAAAGTTCAAAGGGAATAAAAGCTACTCCAAATTTATTAACTATTGAATTGTCAAAATAAATAATGACCATACTCAACAACATAATATGTATTTTCACTTTGGTGAAAGACTTTAATTTGTTTTACCTTTTACAAAAACAAAAATTAATCAATTTATTTTTTATTCATTCATTTATCATTTTTAATTTCATCACAATAAAATGTCCGTATATAATAATGTCTGTACGCACTTTATCATAATTACATATATATAAATTATTTAAAATATTTAAGTCAACAATTTTTAATTTCTTAAAATGTCAAAATAATTTTTTTCGTATTATATCTTTTATATCATACAACAACTTAAAAAATAATTCTTCGTAGCTCTTTCTCTCTCTATCTGCACCAAAAATTTTGTCCCATACATCGGTCCGCAATATACTACAGCTGCCATTTATGTCTCGCTACAGAAATAACTTTAAAGTTATATATGTATATATGTATATATATAGAAATATAAATAAAAATATATATATATATATATATATATATATATATATATATATATATATATATATATATATATATATATATATATATATATATATATGTATATATATATATATATGTATATATATATATATATATATATATATATATATATATATATATATATATATATATATATATATATATATATATATATATATATATATATATATATATATATATATATATATATATATATATATATATATATAATATAAATAACATAAATAACAAAAAGTAATTAAAGTAATTAAAATGTTATTTTGCTTATATTATTAGATTATTTTATTTGAAGATAATTGCAAACAATAGTCAAACATAAAAAACAAAATTTTAAAGTTGCTTTTAACTAATACAATTTATAACTATTTATACGTTATATATAACATTTATCTTCTACTTTTATTAGATTACGGTGTAGATGCTTTTAGGCTGCTTCTTCGGGTTTTTACAATTTCAGAATATTCTTTTATAAGAGTTGCTATTTGGAATGCTGAAAAAATTAAAGATTAGTTAATAAGTGAAAAAAAAAAAAAAAAAAACATATATATATATATATATATATATATATATATATATATATATATATATATATATATATATATATATATATATATATATATATATATATATATATATATATATATATATATATATATATATATATATATATATATATATATATACTACAGCTGCCATTTATGTCTCGCTACAGAAATAACTTTAAAGTTATATATGTATATATGTATATATATAGAAATATGAATAAAAATATATATATATATATATATATATATATATATATATATATATATATATATATATATATATATATATATATATATATATATATATATATATATATATATATATATATATATAATATAAATTATATATATATATATATAATATAAATAACATAAATAACAAAAAGTAATTAAAGTAATTAAAATGTTATTTAGCTTATTTTATTAGATTATTTATTTGAACATAATTCCAAACAATAGTCAAACTCAAAACACAAAATTTAAAAGTTGCTTTTAACTAATACAATTTATAACTATTTATACGTAATATATACCATTTATCTTCTACTTTTATTAGATAACGGTGTTGATGCTTTTGGGCTGCTTCTTCGGGTTTTTACAATTTCTGAATATTCTTTTATAAGAGTTGCTATTTGGAATGCCTGAAAAAATTAAAGATTAGTTAATAAGTGAAAAAAAAAATTAAATGTGAATTGGACTTCACATGTGTCCATTGTAAAACATGTCAATTATATTTAATGTCAAACAAATGCATATGTTGTTAATCTGATTAAAATACGTGATCAATGGCCTGCATCAAACTGTTTCTAATGTAATTCAACAATACCTAACATGTCCGTTAATAAAAATCTTGGTTGAAAGAATGGTCTATATAATATTTTTAAACCAAAAAATAGAAAGCATTTTCAAAAGTACTTCCAACATATCCGGTAGGAAAGCATCCCGGTTATATACTTTATGATTTTTTTAATTCTTATATTAATAACAATAAATATATAATTCTTTTTGTGCAAATTCGGCAAAAAAGTATTTCTCATTTAAGCAATTTAGCCCCCATGTCTAAATATTTTCAAAATATAAAATAAAGTTCAAAGGGAATAAAAGCTACTCCGAATTTATTAACTATTGAATTGTCAAAATAAATAATGACCATACTCAACAACATAATATTTTCACTTTGGTGAAAGACTTTAATTTGTTTTACCTTTTACAAAAACAAAAATTAATCAATATATTTTTTATTCATTTATTTATCATTTTTAATTTCATCACAATAAAATGTCCGTATATAATAATGTCTGTACGCACTTTATCATAATTACATATATATAAATTATTTAAAATATTTAAGTCACCAATTTTTAATTTCCTAAAATGTCAAAATAATTTTTTTCGTACTATATCTTTTATATCATACAACAACTTAAAAAATAATTCTTCGTAGCTCTGTCTCTCTCTATCTGCACCAAAAATTTTGTCCCATGCAAAATCGTACAATCTAAGTTTCCTCTCATACAATATTCAAATATACAAAAAAATCCCATACAAAATTAACAACCTAAATATTCTCCAAAAAATCCTCCATATTGAAAACAAAAACATTTTAGCCTCCCATTTCCGTACCACTCCCGTGTGTCTATTTATTTTTTTACGCTCCACTACCACAAGTGCTGATAAGGTTACATCAACTTGGTCATTCCGTGTAACACCAATAACGAATCATCTCCGATCCCATAATGTATAAATATTCTTGCATCAAATAAAAATCTGAGTCGATCCTATGTCAGACAGTTGCCTAATGAGACAACCTAAAAAATTTGAAAATAACCTTTCTAAATTTTTCAACAAATGGTAAGCCCGCAATTTCGAAACCAATTTTCTAAAATTCGTTATATATTTATTTGGATACATTTACAAATCAAAAATAACTAGATTGTGTTAGGGTCATTATTTGACCAAATTCCCATATAAGGCCCTTTCCCGAAATAAAAAACTTTAAAAATATGGACCAGTTTGTATTGAAATTCGGCGAAATTAATTTTCTAGCTGTCTTGAATATATGTTATTATATCGGTCCATATATTTTAAAATGGGCATAATTATTTTTCAAACTACCTTTAATATATACTATTAATTTGACCAATATCGGTCCATAGCTGTAGCTCCCATATAAGGGCCCTTCTCCAAAAAGGTTGTGAGCTTATAAACCCCTTATACGGAGATTAACCGATTTAATGTAAAAACACCTCGATAATTTTTCTAACTATCTTGAGTATGTGGTACTTTCTTGGGGAATATCGGTCTGTAATATACTACAGCTGTCTCGCTACAGAATTTTTAACTTGAAACCATTCTATTGATATATATATATATATATATATATATATATATATATATATATATATATATATATATATATATATATATATATATATATGTATATATATATATATATATATATATATAATATATATATATATATATATATATATATATATATATATATATATATATATATATATATATATATATATATATATATATATATATATATATATATATATATATATATGGTAAAATTTAATAAAACCTAAATAATGGATGATGCATTTTGGGTCATCATTAAACATCTTGGTCATATGAATATTACCACAGTGGTTGCACCGAACCGGAGAAAAAGGTAGGCCAGGGCTGACTTTTTGGCTACAACCGTTCCCACTCCTGTTTTAATAACCATATAACGACGTGTTTTAAAATAGTTCGATTTCTGCAAAGGTATTTGAACTTTGATCAATATCTGCTAAAGAGCTGGAGGAAAATTCTGAAATTGGGTCAGCGTTGATGGGTCCAAAATACGGAGTTGGGAGTTGATCTGTAATAAGAACTCTTACTTTTGTTGACCACTTGTTTTCATTATTGTAAGAGCGTAATTCTAAGTCTGCAAACTCGTGGGCATATTTTGTTGTTGTTTTAAATTTATATTTCGGTAATACATTTCTTGCTTTGATTGTGTCTTTTTAATTAATATGGCCTCAAGCCAAGATATCATCTAAGTACATATGTTGTTTAAGAATATTAGATGCTAAAGGATGAGTTTGTTTTATATCTTCAGCTAGTTGAATAAGCGTGCGTAAAGGTAGGAACGAGGTTGACGGGGGGCAGTTGACTCCAAAGTCACAGTTTAAAGTTCATAGTCCTTAATAGGATCGTCTTGAAATTTTCGTTCAAAATTTTTCTTGTTTGAAGAGGGGCTCGAGAAGTTGATAATTTTGGATGTTTTGTTGATTTGAGAGAAGAAATTTGCTTCATGTGTCTTTATTCAAGATGTTAAACAATAAGTTTGTCGTATTGTTTTTCAGTTTTTGTTTAAACATACGCTCTATTCGCAGAAACTGGGTCATATCAATATTTTTGGAAGTTTCTAATTCTTTACAATTTTTTAAGGATAGGGTAACTATATACCTTTCTGAGTCATTTCTTTGCGTGGTTGCTTTGAAGTCATTTTCGAAAAACATGTCCTCATTTACCTCAAACCTGTTTTGGGGTCTCCTCCATCTCCCAAAATCGTGTTCAGCAGTCGCATTGAAATCTTCTATGTCCAAAGGATTCTTACACCTCTAGTTTCGATTTGAACAATTGCAATGAACAATAATGTTTCTCGTTTGGTGGGAGATTCAGTGTTTGATTTGCTCTCATGTAGGGTCAAGGCTGTTATGTTTGTATTGTTGTATCATTGATTACATAACATACAACTAAATTTGTTTTTGCAGTCCTTGACACTGTAATCAACAGTGAAGCAATTATAGCATGAATTTATGACTCTGACTAAGAGAATCCTATCACTAATATTTTGTTCCAAAAATTTTGAGCCAGATCGCAAATGATGCAATGCAAGGAGCCACTCCTTCCCATGTGGGCATTTCTGATTTGAGTCGTATTTTTGCGATTAGTTAGAAGCAAAATGTTTTTTAGCTTTAGAGTCATTATCTGTCTGTGATAAATTCACTTGTTCAATGTTTTTATATTTAAATATTATTTTTTATGCAAAGATTTGCTGTTTATACATTGTTAATCCCTGTATTCACAGTTTGAAAGGTCTTAAGAATAAATTTTTAAAAACGAATAAGTAAAATTTAATAAAACTTAAATAATTGGTGATGCATTTATTTTGGGTCATCATTTAACAATTATTATTATTATTATTATTATTATTATATAAAAAAATTCTATAAAAATTGTAATAATAATAATAATAATAATAATAATAATAATAATATGTTCAAATTGATGTAGGCAAAAACGAGGATCTTGAACTTTCGCATTTTTGCCTTTTCTTTTTCCATATTTTTGCGCAGCTTCTTTCGTGAGTCCTAAAATTTTTTATTTGGTTTGTTCATTTGTTTCTTTTTATTTCCGCGAATGATCTGTAAAGAACACACAAATATGTAATAGGTTGTCATTAATATAGATTCATGACAATAAGGTTTTAATTCACTAAGCTGTGCTCTACGTATATTCCCTTTTTCCCCACATATTTGCTCTCTTACAGGGGACATATATCCCCTGACGACTTAAGGACCACCATATTCAGATACGAGTTTTGGCACAAAACTATCAATTGGCGTCGATAAGAAACGAACCAATACTTGTTCACCAATTTTTGGTTTTCAGCTGTGGCGGCGCAAATATGTTGTTAAACTTTTTTTCCGCTATATATATATATATATATATATATATATATATATATATATATATATATATATATATATATATATATATATATATATATATATATATATATATATATATATATATATATATATATATATATATATATATATATATATATATAGTCGCGGAAGTAAATTATAAAGACGTGAAGCCTTCACACATATTCACGATCAGCATTTATGCTAACTAATAAGTGAAAATTGAGAGGTAATAGTTGATGTGGTCAGTAAATGGGAACTTAAATCAAATTAAATTCAATTTAGGAAAAGATCCATTGAAGTTCATAAAGAGACCGGGCGATTTTGCTGATATGTAAAAGCTAGATTTAAATCACCCGTGTAATGCCAGAATTCTTTCGTCTGGTTCAGGAACAACAACAAACATTAGGAAAATTCGAAAAACTTTAAGGAAGATTTTACTTCGAAAAACTTGAAGATGAAATTCGTGAACGTATAGAGCGTTCACGTGAATCATTCAAAGAATACGTGCTTGCTCTGCACGACCTTTTGCGTCACTCAAATCTCTCTGGAGGTCAACGAATTGATTACCGGTGGTACATCCGGAGAAAAGATTTAAATTCATTGAACGAGATAAAACAGTTAGAAGACGACTCGAAGTGAACAATGAATTCCGCAAGAAACGAGTTGATGCCATAGTAGCTGCGTCTAAAAGGTAAGCAGAAGTTTTTAAATATGTGAAAATCGTAAGAAGAAAAAGGCCAAAGCGTTAAACTTCCGGAAGAACTAATGCTATTTCAAGACCAGCAACTGGAAATTAATCACTTTTTAGAAACGGAACTACCAAATTCCAGAATATTTTAGGACTATCAAGTTGTGATGAAGCAATTCATAACCGACACTGAAGTTAACAAACTGATTGCACACGGATGTATTGAAACTTCATGCAATCCATACAGTTTTCTCATAACCATTGTTAAGAAGAAAGATGACTCATGGCGAAGTTGTATTGATTTTCGTCAATTCAATCAACATTCTATTCCAGATGCAAACCCGTTGCCTAGAATTGATGTCTTAATCACGCGTAATGCCTTTTGGCTTTTATTCGGCACTTGCAACATTTCAGAGAGCTTTGTACCATGTAATAGGACATTACAACGTTTGCATATGCTGACAGCCATGTAGTATATATATATATATATATATATATATATATATATATATATATATATATATATATATATATATATATATATATATATATATATATACTACATATATATATATATATATATATATATATATATATATATATATATATATATATATATATATATATATATATACTACATATATATATATATATATATATATATATATATATATATATATATATATATATATATATATATATATATATATATATATATATATATATATATATATATATATATATATTTTTATGTCATTCATATATATTCACATATATTCAATTTCTTTACATTACTTCTATTCTATCTTGGATAACGACATAACCAATATTTCGCTCAGTCATTAAAAAATCACTTTTTGGATTTATTCTTAGATTTGCTGCTCTTAATCACCAGTTGATGTTACAAGGTAGGTAAAGGCATGGGGTTCCATTTTTGTTTTAACTAATAATTAAAAATTCTTTTATTTACAAATATTAAAGAAAATTTAAAAATTACTTAAAAATAAGCCATTGGCTTGACTTTAATTTATATGTATAACATATAAATTAAAGTCAAGCCAATATATATATATAAAAAAATATTTAATACCTTGTTCATTGCGGACTGAAGAAAAAGTTTATTATCCGTTTTTCGTTTACACTCGCTTTTGGTATTAATGATAGTAATTAGCAATTTGTTAAGAATAGTCGATAATTTTACACTCAACGTATTTCTACCGTATTCATTGAAAATCGATCAATTATGAAACGGTCTTAAGCCTGGTGACGTGTGTTATATCCAAGTCCACCAAATGTCGAGGCTTGATGTGCATCAATTTGGTTTTCGATGCGTTAATAACAAGGCAATTGTCGTGACGCCACTTAGTTTAAATATCCAGCTGATGTTGCATTACTTGTACCGCCGAGCTGATATTTTTATGAGACACTATTATGGCTGTCAGCATATGCAAACGTTGTAATGTCCTATTACATGGTCCAAAGCTCTCTGAAATGTTGCAAGTGCCGAATAAAAACCAAAAGGCATTACGCGTCATTGATTAAGACATCAATTCTAGGCAACGGGTTTGCATCTGGAATAGAATGTTGATTGAATTGACGAAAATCAATACAACTTCGCCATGTGTCATCTTTCTTCTTAACAATGGTTATGAGAAAACTGTATGGATTGCATGAAGTTTCAATACATCCGTGTGCAATCAGTTTGTTAACTTCAGTGTCGGTAATGAATTGCTTCATCACAACTCGATAGTCCTAAAATATTCTGGAATTTGGTAGTTCCGTTTCTAAAAAGTGATTAATTTCCAGTTGCTGGTCTTGAAATAGCATTAGTTCTTCCGGAAGATTAACGCTTTGGCCTTTTTCTTCTTACGATTTTCACATATTTAAAAACTACTGCTTACCTTTTAGACGCAGCTACTATGGCATCAACTCGTTTCTTGCGGACTTCATTGTTCACTTCGAGTCGTCTTCTAACTGTTTTATCTCGTTCAATGAATTTAAATCATTTCTCCGGATGTACCACCGGTAATCAATTCGTTGACCTCCAGAGAGATTTGAGTGACGCATAAGGTCGTGCAGAGCAAGCACGTATTCCTTGAATGATTCACGTGAACGCTCTATACGTTCACGAATTTCATCTTCAAGTTTTTCGAAGTAAAATCTTCCTTAAAGTTTTTTGAATTTTCCTAATGTTTGTTGTTGTTCCTGAACCAGACGAAAGAATTCTGGCATTACACGGGTGATTTAAATCTAGCTTTTAGATATCAGCAAAATCTCCCGGTCTCTTTATGAACTTCAATGGATCTTTTCCTAAATTGAATTTAATTTGATTTAAGTTCCCATTTACTGACCACATCAACTATTACCTCTAAATTTTCACTTATTAGTTAGCATAAATGCTGATCGTGAATATGTATGAAGGCTCCACGTCTTCATAATTTACTTCCGCGACTTCGTGCGGTATATATATATATATATATATATATATATATATATATATATATATATATATATATATATATATATATATATATATATATATATATATATATATATATATATATATATATATATATATATATATATATACATACATACATACATATATATATATGGAGCGGAAAAATAGTTTAACAACATATTTGCGCCGCCACAGCTGAAAACCTAAAAATGGTGAACAAGTATTAGTTCGTTTCTTATCGACGCCAATTGATAGTTTTGTGCCAAAACTCGTATCTGAATATGGTGGTCCTTAAGTCGTCAGGGGATATATGTCCCCTGTAACAGAGCAAATATGTGTGGAAAAAGGGAATATACGTAGAGCACAGCTTAGTGAATTAAAACCTTATTGTCATGAATCTATATTAATGACAACCTATTAAATATTTGTGTGTTCTTTACAGATCATTCGCGGAAATAAAAAGAAAAAATGAACAAACCAAATAAAAAATTTTAGGACTCACGAAAGAAGTTGCGCAAAAATATGGAAAAAGAAAAGGCAAAAATGCGAAAGTTCAAGATCCTCGTTTTTGCCTACATCAATTTGAACATATTATTATTATTATTATTATTATTATTACAATTTTTATAGATTTTTTTTTATATAATAATAATAATAATAATAATAATAATAATAATAATAATTGTTAAATGATGACCCAAAATAAATGCATCACCAATTATTTAAGTTTTATTAAATTTTACTTATTCGTTTTTAAAAATTTATTCTTAAGACCTTTCAAACTGTGAATACAGGGATTAACAATGTATAAAGAACAAATCTTTGCATAAAAAATAATATTTAAATATAAAAACATTGAACAAGCGAATTTATCACAGACAGATAATGACTCTAAAGCTAAAAAACATTTTGCTTCTAAAAAAAAAGATGACACCGAAATTCACATTTGAAGAGTTGTCTTCAATTCTTTGTCGAATAGAATCATGTCTAAACTGTAGAACCTTAAGTCCTGCTAGCGATGACCCAAATGATCTAGACCCACTGACCCCTGGACACATCCTCACTGGTACACCATTACTGACTCCAGCTGGAACTGATGTCAACAACAAAAATCTATCTTTCATCAACCGCAGGAAACGCCTACCATTCATTTTGCCAAAGATGGAAGTCTGAGTATTGAATCGCAGATGCAATACTCGCAGATGCAATTTCTCAGAGGGAAAACGTGAAAGTCAACGATGTGGTAGTCAACAAAAAGAACAATTTAACACCCAATGAATGTCAAATAGGTCCAATTACAAAAACATATACTGGAACTGACCAGTACTGTAGAATTGTCAATATCTAGAGATCATCACCAGGTCTATTATCGTGTATGACATCCAAACAAACATCAAGACTTGAACACTTGCAATATTCTTGGTATATGGTTTAAGAACCATCCAATTCGCACATGTTAAAGGCTCCTCAGCTACTCAACAACTGAGCGATTTTAACTCATAACCGTAAAAAAATATTGTGTGTGCACAGCCTCATAAATTGGAACATCGTAAAAGTTCCACAGGAAAGTGCATTAAAACTAAAAAATTTAAAGGAATAACCTAAAAATGACCGTCAACACGCAAAGCGAACCATTGCAGTAGTCTTCATACCAACGGCATCAACAACCATATTCAAAATATCAAAGTCATTTGTACCGAAATATAAATTTAAAACAACAACAAAATATGCCCACGAGTTTGCAGACTTAGAATTACGCTCTTACAATAATGAAAACAAGTGGTCAACAAAAGTAAAAGTTCTTATTACAGATCAACTCCCAACTCCGTATTTTGGACCCATCAACGCTGACCCAATTTCAGAATTTTCCTCCAGCTCTTTAGCAGATATTGATCAAAGTTCAAATACCTTTGCAGAAATCGAACTATTTTAAAACACGTCGTTATATGGTTACAGAAGTGGGAACGGTTGTAGCCAAAAAGTCATCCCTGGCCTACCTTTTCTCCGGTTCGGTGCAACCACTGTGGTAATATTCATATGACCAAGATGTTTAATGATGACCCAAAATAAATGCATCACCCATTATTTAGGTTTTATTAAATTTTACGAATTCTAATTTTAAAATTTATCCTTAAGACCCTTTTTAAACTAAAACAAAGTCAAAAACTCACTCTATTTTCAACAATCAAACTGAACAGAAGAAAACAGTGAACACAGGGATTAACAATATATAAAAAAGTGATACAAAAACAAAACGAACCAGCACAACGTACACACATTCCCGCGACAGCCGGTTCTTCGTACCGGAATGACCCGTAATTCATCGGCCCCAGTAACGGAAGAGAGAAGTACATTTCTAGTATCGGAGCAGCACATTCCGGCTGTACTGCACCGCTTATTACTGGTCCGCACCGGTATTTAAAAGAATCCCGGGTCATTGTACTGCTCAGTGTGCCAGAACCGCTTGCACCACATGTCAATACAGTTAATGTGCAACTCTTGTTTGGGCTGATGTCACCTCAGGACTTGTTCTGGTCGGAAAACCTTAATGCACCATGCTGCCAACAGCATAGTGATTCTGCGTCATCGTCATCATCTTACTCAACTACACCATCCTCCCCAACACAATCACCACAACTTCATCACCCACCTCATCCGTCGCCGCTCACACCAGTAATTGCAGTCAGAACACTTGAAGTGATATCGATATTACAGTCTAACTTTAATGGTTCTTCAAGGTGAAGTAACTGAGATAACCCGATTGATGAGACAACACAACATCGTAGTCGCTGCATTCCAGGAGACGAAGCTGAGGAGTAATTCCATTCTGCATAGTTGTAATAGACTGATACAACGTTCTCCGAAAAGACCGCACCAAGAGTAACGGTAAAATCATTAACTTCATAATACATAACACAGTATAATATAAATCTCTATCTTTCGATTTGACATCCAGAGATCAATAACTTAAAATTCAAGGTATTGCTGTCAGGTCGAGAGATGTGGATCTCGAGCTCTATAATGTCTATGTTCCGCCAGTAGCCAGCTGTCCAACAGGCTACCGTCCCGATATTAGATCTATATTGGATGGCAACATCCGATTGAGGACGACCAAAGAGGTACGCTGTTAGCGGAACAAATAGACGATCCACCTTCTGCATATTGAATGATAATGCTGGTTCGCCAGATATAACCTCAGCGAGTGCTGGTCTGATTAACTGCACAACCTGGCAAACTGTAGTATCTCTGGGATTAGACCTCCTACCCATAATCATTTTCTTGGAGCGAACTTACTATTTTATCGTCACTGAATGTAGCACATACATGAACCAAAAGAAAGCAGACTGGCGCGGCTTCAGAGAATTCATCGACCGCCGCTTTGGTAATCTACCTTCTCCCTCAAATGTTAGAATAGTCGAGAGGAAATTTCGCGTAACCATAAACGCAGCAGTCGCTCGCTTTGTGCCACCTGGGAGAATATCCGCAATACCAACCACAGCGACCCTAGGATTGCTCAGCTGAATAATGAAATCAGCAGGTAAATCAGCACAAGCGGAATAAATGGTTAGACCACGTTAGCAAATGCAATTTAAATACTGGTGTTATTAAACTGTGGTTGACTGTCCGATCTCTTTCTAATGCCAAGGAGAAGGACGATAGGGTTGCGATTAATTTTGCAGATAAAACTATTTCCGACCCTAAGTATTGCTCGCGAGCTTTCTGCCGACAATTCATTGAGCATCCGGAGAGAGATTAGGCGAGTTGTTCGCAAACTTCACAACCTTCCAGTCATGGATTCACCCCGACGGAATATCAATGCTAATGTTAAAAAACCTTAGCAAACGGGGAGTTGAGTACTTGACAATGGTTTTCAACTTGGCAATACAGAGCCTGTTAATACCCCATGCCTGAAAAATGGGTAGAGTCATTCTCATTTTAAAACCTGGGAAAGATGCGAATAAGGAACAATCTTATAGGCCGATTTCCCTCTTGTCTCCTGTCGCAAAGACTTTTGAGGCTCTGCTCTTCCCCCAGTTGAACTATCATCTTACAGCAGCTCGCCACCAGCATGAATTCCGCAAAATGAATAGCACAACAACAACATTTACAGCCATAACCACTAGTGTCCTGACCTATCAAAAGCACTTGATACGGTAAGTCATACGGTTCTGTTTCAGAACATCCTGCAGTTCTCATTGTCGAACAATATTAAGAGTTATAGTTGGTAAATAATTTGAGTGAATGTCAGTCATTTCTTGAATTTCGAGGCAAAAAGTCGCAGTCCCGTAGTGTTAAACAAGAAGTTTCACAGGGTGATGTCCTATCACCACTCTTGTTTAATTTTTACCCCTCGAAATTCCCAGCACCTCCACCCGGAGTAGACGAGATAACATATGCAGATGACAGTACGATAATGGCTACGAGACACAGAGTTGATGACCTATGCCGTCCCAAACCTATGTCCTGCATGTGGTAAAAGACCACATGATACCTGACATCTATTCAACGACATATATACGACACAAATATACACCCCTAGACAATAAAAATAATAATAATAATAATAATAATAATAATAATAATAATAATAATAATTACTATTGTTATTATTATTATTATTATTATTATTATTATTATTATTATTATTATTATTATTATTATCATTATTATTAACTGAATTAATATAAGTTTAAATTCAAATTAAATTGTTGTAAGAACAATAACAACACCACTTAGCTGTCAATGATCTCTATAACATTTAACACTTGTTTCAAATACAACCCTGTAAGGCGATTATATGTTTTTAACATATGTTTGATGTGACTCTGTCCATTGAAGAAAATACCAGGTCATTCGCAGTTGAAAAGTCAGTCTACTAGCTGGTGGCCAAGCGCTAAGGCAACTGGTGAGGAGATTAAATTGTCTTTATTTATTTGCTATTTTAAAGGTGACTACTAGAAAGCCGGGTCGTTACAATTTATTTGAAAGAAACGCACAAAAACATATTTCATATAATCTTAAATTATAAAAACAAAGGAAGGCATATGTAGTGCCCAAATTTTGCCATCGTTCGTTTTTTTCACCAACTTATTTTCTAGTAGATACCAAGGTGCTGGATCACAGTGCTATAGTGCGATAAAAATATATTTTATGAATGTTGGTGATTTTTATAATTCCGCAAAGCTAAAAAATAACAATATTAATTTGAAGGAAAAAGTCTTAAATTGTTGTATTTTGTCAACACCGAAAGGTGCTAAAGTAATACAAATTTAAGCACGAACAAGTAAAAATATTATAGTCGGTCCAGCCTGACTATCTAATACCCACCACAAAATTTGTTGAAATGACTGCTACGAAATAATTATCAACTACCCTCGTATAATTTACTTTCCGTATTTATGCTTATGTTGCAGTAAATTATGATGATACTAACATTTATGTGGATTTTATGCGTATTAAAGGGAATTTTTTCTGGAGGGTTATACGAGACTTAGGAGAAATTATGGACCAATCCATATTTATATTTACGGATTTAATGGACTAATAACCTCGTTCCGTTATTTAAATGCAAAAATTGTACAAAATAAAATCTGATTTTTAAAAAAGTTTTTAAGATAAGTAAAAAAGAATAGATAAAATAAAATTGAAATATCTAAAGCTGCGAAAGTTGTTTGTGAACCATTTTTTTACTACACATTAAGAGAATAAGTGCAATAAGGGAATAAATGTGACATCTCTTTATAAATGTTAAATGTTAATAAAGCAAGTAATGTAAATAAAAGAATTGATAACAGTTTGTATTTGAACGCAAAACTAATAAATGGCGTCCAATCGTGTTTGACCGCTTTGTTGACAGAGAGCTTAATAAAACAAATTAAATTTTATTTTATTGAGCCTGAACCTAAACAACAAAATTTGCAAACTTATCATTCAACACTCACAATAAGTTCAATACAATTCCTACAACTGGAGCAATACTCAAATTGAAAATTAAAAAAATCCCAAACTCTGGTAGAAATGATTCGATACATCACGGTACTAAAGCGAGGAAAAGCCCTAAGTTCTCAAAACTGGATCTGTAGCTAATGTACCAAAGAACTCTGTTAACAAAAATAGTGAGAATATATGAAAAATTAATCAATTGAAACCCCAAATA
The DNA here is from genome assembly GCA_004302925.2 of Cochliomyia hominivorax. Lineage (NCBI taxonomy): Eukaryota > Metazoa > Arthropoda > Insecta > Diptera > Calliphoridae > Cochliomyia > Cochliomyia hominivorax. The sequence continues at coordinate 49,527,480 of PYHX02000467.1, read as the reverse complement.
TTTAAATCGTTATTTGATTTATTTTATGTTTTTCCTTCAAAGGAAGGAAATATAAAAGAAACAAAAATACAAGTGAATCAAGAAAATTATTATAAAATGATAGTGTCATAGTTTGAAACTCGTTAAAAATTTCTATATGTAACAATTTAGGAGTAGTAAGGGACTTCAAGTTGTCATAAAATGTATTAATTCTAATGTAGAACCAGTGGACATAAAACATTGCTTCGAAGATAAAATATTCAAAATGAAGTGTGTAATGAATCTGCAAAATTATGAGAAAATTACGCATCACTCTTCAAAGTTGAACTGGAACCAGGTGACTTAAAGTTGAAAAAAGGTGAAACCCATTTAATATATGTGAAGTATATGTAGCATAGAAAAATCTCAATAGATGAGCCGCATAAACGATCTGTATCCGTCCAATGTGTTAATTGTCTGGAATATGAACATACAAAGGCTTATTGTAAATTTCCATCAATATGTCCTGAAGCTGACTCTGCAACCACACTGCAAATTTTGGAGGTTGTCCAGTGTATTCGATAATCAAAAAATCTCTAGGTCATAGAAGTAAAGTATACCCACAAAAATCTTTGCATATTTTTATCCACCGGCAATATGAAATATCACAATCATGAGCTGAAGTATGGATCCAAAAGTAAACCTTCCCCAATTCGAAATCGGAGATAATAGAACAATCTCACTGCATAAATTTCACAAAATTAGAATCAACAATAGAGTCTTAGTGCAATCGGTGAATTTCACAAACTCTATGAGTAATGTGATGTAGGAAATGCTTAAAATGCGAACGATGCTATTACAGGCTATTTGGAAGAAGGCATGAACTCTCATAAGTGCTTTTGGAATGTAAACGGTATACGCCAATATTTTTGATGAGCCACCAAGTAGATACGTTAATATAGTAGTTAGTAACTTAGCACTCAATATATATATATATATATATATATATATATATATATATATATATATATATATATATATATATATATATATATATATATATATATATATATATATATTGAGTGCTAAGTTACTAACTACTATATTAACGTATCTACTTGGTGGCTCATCAAAAATGTTGGTGTATACCGTTTATATATGTATATATATATATATATATATATATATATATATATATATATATATATATATATATATATATATATATATATATATATATATATATATATATATATATATATATATATATATATATATATATTTAATTAATAAGTTTATAACAAATACAAATTAAAAAATAGAGATTGTAGATTGGAAAGATAATCATCCAATAAAAATAAAATACACAAGTAACTTGAATGTACTTTTTGCTACATTACTTTGGCCAAACAGGAAAGTAGTTCCTGGAGACTTTGAATGGATAATCAAATAAGCAATCAATAAAATCATGGATGTGAGTACAAAAAGTTTCAAAAATATATATTCATCATCATTCAATCATTTCAAAGAAGTATTTCAACAATTACGACCAGCAAATTAAAACTTGAAAAACTCGAAGAAAAATTAACTTCTTCAAACGTGAATTAAAAAAACTTGGCCTATCTATCTAACTTGAGAAGCAGAACTATCTTTGACACTATTCTTGAATTAAAATATACATTTTAAATGGAGTCCAAAAAAATTACAACCTAAGAAGAATAAAAACGTCGACTCACCAAATCTCCAGTATTGGCACGTCATTATTTAACCGACGCGAGCAGCTTTGGTCTTGAAACAGTAATTACCCAGCAAATTGGTGGCTCTAACAAGTAATTGCCTACACCAAAACTGAAAGAAATTATACAACGACAGAAAAGAAATCTACAGGACGTAAAAAATTTAAGATGTATATATTTAAAGTAGTACAACTTTACAGTTATCACGGGCCACTTATCATTGAAGTGGTTAAATTATATCGAATTGTTTGTTTAGCCCGATAAAATATTCCGATTTTCAATTTTCAAAAAATGCCCTTTATAGAATCCTCCTTCAAAACCACATCGACAAAGATTGTCATCAGTAATAACCCAACAGATGTTATCAGTTTTGCCAACAAAACAAAACAAATCAACAGAAACCAATTGTAAAATGCTTGTACGAAGGCCTGAAAGACCATGGTCTATCACGTGCTTTACCTTCGTTAGGGCACTACACATGGGAACAACATGCTCCTGTTGACAAAAGATCCTTGTTCAAATTGTTTTAAGGTACTAAAAGTAGCCACCACGAATATCGGCTTTCAATTCGTCAATAAAATATTTAAAAATTCATGATGAATATTAGTGTTAATTCCAAACATAATGTGTGTCGTTGGTAATTAATAGGAGTCTATCAGAATTAACCAGTTAATCATCAGTTACCACATGTGTTATATATATAAAGTTACCATTGGAACTGGTGTTATACCAACTGATCCAAGAAGCAAAGTCAACCAAGTACACTAAACCAAATGTAGTGAGTAATATCAACGATATATGTTCGTAGAAATTTAACGAAAAAAGGTGTTAAATAACCAGATTTTTATTTTAATTAACATTATTTTTCTTTAAAATGAAGAAATTTCTGCAAATATAAAAAAAATTTAGTAAAAGTTGTTAAATTGAATAAAATTTCTTTAAAAAATTAACGAAAAATATGTTATATCAACAGGTATTTAGCAAAAAAGGCTGTAACGCATCGTAAGTAAAATAACACACAAAATTTATTCAATTCTACATTCTAAAATGAAGTTAATTTTAATAAAAATTTCGTTTATTTAACAATTTTTTCGTCAAATAATTTTGTAAATTTTCTTTGACATATTAAATAAAATATGATATAGAAAATGTAAACTGAATATGGAATCAAAGGAGGAAAATACTTTTAGAACATTCAATTTAATGATTGAAAAAAAGGTAGGTAGGAAAGTGTGATGGGTATTAATGCCACAAAAAAATATGACTCGGTGACCTAAAGATAAATTGTGTTCGAAATAAAAGGAATATTTTGCAAAAAAAAAAATAAATAAATAAATAAATAAATAAATAAATAAATAAATAATTATTAAATAGTGCAGAAAATTTAATAGACATCTGAAAATAGGGCAATATCGAAAGACGGTGGTAAACCGACCGTCTTGTATTTCTGATGAAAAGCTACTTACATGCTGTTTATTAGCTGATATTCCTTCTGCATTTTCATGAATTTATGCAAAATATTCCTTTAATATCAATCATATTATATATTAATTATAATGTTCTATAAAACATTTCCCTCCTGTATGTATATCTATTTTCAGTTTACATTTCAGATAAAACTGTCTGCATAGTTTGGGCCAATTATATATGTTTCAAACTGTCATATAGGTACAGCAACATTTGCTGACGAAAAAATCTGAGGAGCAACTTTTAGATTTGGACCATATACACATGAGTAACTTAATAAAAAAAAACATGCCGGTAGATAATCATAAACATGTCTTATGAGTTTCTTTTCTCGTGAAAACCCTCTTGTAGGAGGTTTTTTAGTTAAAAAACTCTTCGAAGTATATAAATAACTATTGCGATAACCAAGGAATTCTTTTCATTATGTTGAAATTCTGTTTTCCCGATCGTGATGCCTCCGAGACCAAAGCTGTTGATGATATAGAAGAAAATTCCTCTAGTTGATCGTCCTCCTCGATTCTAGAAAGAAAATCTTCGAAAAATCTTTCCAAATCAAACAAAATTCAAATAAAAGCAGAATTCAATTATTTTATTGTTTAAAATTAAAATTTCCACTAAAATTAATTGTTTATTATTCTATTTTACCAAAAAAATAAGAAACGTAAACAAACTTTGACATAGACTGGCCGTAAAAATAATAAAAGATCAGCAAATATAATTGAAGAAATTGATGCTAAAGACGATGAAGCTGAATTTGTGATGATGAGTAAATTTGCGGAAGAAAAACAAGCTACTTGTTTTTATGGGCAAGTTGTCGTATTGCCCATAAAAACCAATTATTTAGTGAACTTAATTATAGTGATAATGGGATGTCAATTTGTGTAGCAAATATAAATACTTCTCAAAATAATGGCAAAGGTATATGCAACACCAAATTGAATTTTGTATCCTTATTAGTGAATGACGTGTACTATGTTCCAGAATTTAATTCTAATTTGTTATCAGTTAGGAAAATTACTGAAAGGGTTTAAACTATAAGTTTTACTAAAAATGAAAGTATTTTAAAGAAAAATTGAAAACTTATTTGAAAGGCATTTCTTAAAAATAGTTTATACTCAATGCAATTTCTGAAAATATTTTTATGACTAATAATTGTAACAAAGGCTGTATACACTACTGGCATTGAGTATTTGGTCATTATAATGAAGAAAATGTTTAACGATGATTTAGTATCATCCATAAGAATTATTTAATGCAAAAAACAAAACAAAAAAATGTGAGATCTGCATACAAGGTAAACTTTCAAGAAGTCCCTTTCCTAAAGAAAGTTTTTAAAGATCAAAGACATGTTTTGATCTTATTCATTCAAAATTTTGTCCTATATCTCCTTCAACATGTAGTGGTTATAAATACTTCGTATAATATATTGATGATCATAGCAGATATTTTGTATTGTACCTATTAAAGGCTAAATCCGACATTAAGATCAGATAGAGGAGGAGAATTCACATATTTGAATCTGAAACAATTACTGTTAGAATGTGGAACTGAAATTCAGTATTGTGTCCCATGCAGTCCACAACAAAACGGGGTTGCAGAACGAAAGAACTGCACATTAACAGAAATGGTGAAGTGTATGTTAACTCATTCAGGTTTAAATATGTGGGGTGAAGCTTTAATGACTGCAAACTATATTCAAAATCGCTTGCCTTCAAGAAGTATACTAAGAACACCATATGAAATAAGAAAAGAAACCATCGTTAAAAGATTTTTATACATTTGGATCTGTATGTGCCGGTTCCAAAAGAGAAAAGGAAGAAAGTTGATAAAAAAGTTCTTCATAAAGTATTTATTGGATATAATTTCAATTCTAAAGGTTTTAGATCTTTGTTGTAATATACACAAAAGATAAAATTTTACAGAAAAATAAAAACTTTGTGCATTTTCCAACAAATAATCACAAAATTAATGAAGTATCGCTTGCACATTTAAATAAAATTTAATAAGGAAAACATGGGTTCTGGTTAACCTCCCCCCAGGTCGTAAAGCAATTGGATGTTCTTGAAAACCCATTCAAGAAAAAGTTAAATGAAAATGGAACGATATAAAGCAAGACTCGTGGCACAACGATATAATAAAAAATTTGGTGTTGATTCAGTGTTCGCTCCACTTGTAAAGCAAACAACAACTAAAATTTTATTTTCAATTGTTGACAAAGTGAAAATACATTTATATGCAAATGTGTCTTAAAGATTGTAAACAGATAGTAATTTCCCACTTGTACATCCTTTTGCTACTTTTTCCGGCCCAAATATCTTTCTTCCAATTAGGCTTAAAGTTATATATATATATATATATATATATATATATATATATATATATATATATATATATATATATATATATATATATATATTAAAAATATATTTGCTATATATTATCTAATAAAATTTAATTTTTTTATTTCTATATATATATATATATATATATATATATATATATATATATATATATATATATATATATATATATATATATATATATATATATATATATATATACACAGGAGCGAGAATCTTCAAACCAAGAATTAACCTGCCGATATTAGGAATCGATATTGATATTAGGTGTCGATAAATATATATATACATATATATATATATATATATATATATATATATATATATATATATATATATATATATATATATATATATATATATATATATATATATATATATATATATATATATATATATATATATATATTGTTATTTGATAAGGAATATATTAAATAAATAAATATTATATGTAAAACCCCAGAGGGACACGACCTAGCTATCCTAGCCGACTACAAAACCACGTTACATAATGTACAAAGCTTTGCAACGAAAACATTTTCAACCCCAACAATTTGTCGCTTTTTTTTGTGTAAAGGTTCATATCCACTTAGACTTTGACCATTTTTTTTTTGAGTCAGAGTGTTGATGAGAGGTTGTCGACAGTGAAAAGACTAAGGTGTTCTTCTAATTGTCTGACGACTTCCCACGAATACAAAAAATGTAAGAGTATTCATGTTTGTTCTCTTTATAAACAAAGACATCATTCTTTGCAACATAGAGATTTGAGGCCATAGGGACATGTTCCCGGTGTAGCATCACCTCAGCTCCCTATAGCTTCGAATTCTGCTAATACCCAGCAGCCCATTCCGAGTAACTAACCAGCAAACACTTAAAACCCTATTAATTTTAACCCTTCAACATCCACAGGTGCTCATAATACCCATACTTACTCAGCACATTTGAACACAAACCCCCATTCTACAGTCCTCATAGGCTCGACTCTTTGTATAGTCCACATTAATGATATCAGATGTGCTACCTGAGCGCTAGTTGACCCCGGTTCGCAAGGTACCTTTATTTTAAAGTGGTTACAAAGAAAATTTGCAATTCCTACATTTCAATGCCAACAACTAACGTTACTGGCATGATGGATTGTTTGCTGGAAAATCTTCAACCATGTGCATTTTAACTGTCGGATCCCAGATCGACCCCAATTTTAGGTTGAAAATTACTGCACATGTTGTTGAAAAAATCACCGGTTGGTCGCCCTCTTGTTCTCTGAATGATATTGTAACCTTAAATTTCCCCGATATTACCATGACCGACGTCATGTGTACCCGTATGGATATACATTTCGGAGGAAATGTATATCCAAAAATTTTAACTACGGATGTAAAAATACATCCAAATGGCAACCTGATCGCCCAAAGAACAGTATTCGGTTGGATAGTAACTGGTGAAATTCTTCAAAACAGAGTTAAATAATCAACTCACTAGGTTTTGGAAATTTGAAGAAGTTCCACAAGCCACCCATTTTTCAGAAACTGAAGAGTATTGCGAAGAGCTTTACCGATTCATTACATATCGAAACCCCGATGGTCGTTATGTTGTTTAACTACCCTTCAGATCGGAATTTCTTAACGAATTTACTTTAGGAGATTCTCGATTTGGCGCTCTGTCCCAATTTAAGAGAAATGAAAACCGTCTCTTAAAGAAGTCCGAGTTAAAATCACATTATGATAGTGTGACTAGGGAATATTTTGAAGTGGGACATATAAGATCAGTTGAACCCCCAAGCGAAAATTTGACCACTTATTATTTACCCCATCACGCCGTATTTAAACCCGATAGCATCACTACTAAACTCAGAGTAGTATTTAACGCCTCTCACCCTTCATCAAACGGCATCAGGTTGAATAATGTTTTATATCTCGGTCCAGTATTACAAGCAGACCTTATGGTCTTAATTCTGAAATGGCGACTTTTTAAGTATGTTTTCAATGCGGACATTGAAATTGTATCGCCAAATATTGATTTATCCCGATTAAACAAAATTCAAAAGAATATTGTATCGAAAAACCCTGAAGTTGACGTAAAGGATAATGAGTTAAATACGGGCACGTTTGGAGTGAACTGTGCACCGTATTTAGCGATTCGAACCATTTTACAATTGGCGAACGATTGTGAAACCCGGAGTCCTGCGGCGTCTACAATTTTGAAAACCCAGATGTATGTCAATGATGTACTAGCTGGCTCTCAAGAGCTTGAAGATTCAAGTCAAAGGCACTTTATCAAAAACAAAAAATAACAATAATAATAATAATAATAATAATAATAATAATAATAATAATAATAATAATAATAATAATGATAATAAAATAATAATAATGATAATAAAATAATAATAATAATAATAATAATAATAATAATAATAATAATAAATAATAAATAATACGTATTGGTATTACGATATTTTTTGAAGTATTTTTAATAAATAAAGTTATAATATGAAAAAATATGTATGAATAACAAATATTTGAGGATATTGTGTCGTACTTAACAAATCTTTTGGGAATCATGTATTGTTATAGATGTTTAAAATTAAATTATTTTATTAATAATGAAAAAACTTTCACAAAATGATGCATAATTTCAATATGTTTTGACATGGTATTAAATTTTTCATTTAAAATCATCTTAATGCAACTCTGATTGTCTTCCATAATTGTAATTGGTATATTCAAATTACAGCACATTTCATGTATTCATTAATGAATTCCGCTTAAGCTGTAGACAGAGACACAACTTTGTTTTCTACACGACCTAACATTTAATAATAATAATAATAATAATAATAATAATAATAATAATAATAATAATAACAATAATAATAATGCTAATAACATTTACTGTTTGTAGTTTATTTAAAAAGTTTTCATTAGAGTAAAAATAAACGAAATTATAGTTGTTTTGTGAACAAATTTATTGTTCAAATTTTTTACATGTTATTAAAAAAAAATACCATAATAAACTGTATTCAATTACATTTAAAAAATTCAATTAATTTCTGTGACTTTTTGCGTTATAGAAAAAAATGTCAAAAAAAAATTTATATAAAATATTTAATATTCTTTCAAGAAAAAATACAAAATGTGGTGAGTTATAATTGAAAATAACATCAAATACACCTGCCCGACTTATTTTGGCAAAAATTTATTGCTTTGAAAATAGTAAGATGCATAACAAAAGGAACAAAATCTTTATGTAAGAATTTATTCATAGATTGAGAAGAATGGGCGTCCCGCGTAAATATATAAAGTGTATTTTTTCTTTCACTTTTATGGTATATTCAAGTTAAGTTCATGTATATGTATATTTACTTATGAATGTAATAGTTAAGATAAGTTATTTGTAGTGTTTTTACAATAAATATATGTAAAACTACGATTCATCAATATTTTATTTTTTGGTGATAAATAAAATTTAAAATCAATGAAAAAATCATTACTTTTTATTTTTTAAGTAGAATTTTTAATTAAAATTTATATAAATGATTAAAATATTTAGTATTAATTATTATTAGTATTAATGAAATTGTTATTAAAAAATTAACATTCAAAAATAAATACAAATTTATTTGTTTTAATTGAAAATGTAAGCGGTAAGCTTTTTAAAAAAATTCCATTGGTTTTAAATGTATTTTCTGTTGATTTTACCTACATAATTTTTCGAGTGCACCATTTAAATAAAATACGTAACGACTATGAGATTTTCTATCAGTTTCATTTTCAGAATAACCTGCATCTACTTATCCGTATAAAGTATTATTCTCTGTTTTACTATTTAATTTTAATGATAATGATAATTTTGCTGAACCATTAGATATTTTATTACTCGTTTAACTGCGTTTCAATCTTCTTTAAATGCTGGTTGAGTTTTCTGAGCCAATATTGCAACACTTGCAGTGATGTCAGGTCTTGTATTTAGTAATAAATATAAAAGAGATTCAATTGCTTTTTGATAAATTCTATTGTATATTAGATCATCTGTTTCTAATGTTTTATTATATGATGGAATTAGTGGAATTTCTGAAGATTTTAATTTTTGAAGTCCAAACTCATTTACAAATTTCTTGATTTATTGTTCTAGATTTAATAAATAGTTTACATTTATCTTGCTTAATATCCATTCCGATTTTTAATATACAAACAAGGATCTATGTAACTTTACTTAAATGTAAATTCAATTAAGTGTATGAATACATTAATGCCAGGAACGAGGAGCTTATTTCAACCCATGTATACTTTAAACAAACATTATTTCCATTCCGATTTCTAATATACAAACAAGGATCTATGTAACTTTACTTAAATGTAATTTCAATTCAAAAATACAATAATTCCAGGAACGAGGAGCTTGTTTCGTTCCATATATACTTTAAACAAACTTTATTTCGATTTTCAATGATAAAACCAGGCGGATGCTTCATGTAAATTGCTTTTTGTAAATCGTCATTTAAAAAAGCTGTTTTAAAATTAAAAAGATAATAATGCAGTTTCTCTTTTACACTGCATCATAATCAACACCAACTTTTTATTATATCCTTGTACTACGAGTCTTGACCAAGCCTATTAAAGTTGGCCATGTTTGGTGCAATATTCCAGGTACCTACCGTACAAATGTTCCTTTTGGAATGGAGTCTTAAAGTCATAAACCCAAGCGATTTCAGCGAAATTTGGCAGAAGTAAGTTTTATAATATTCTTTAACGATGTGCCAAAATGTGCGAGGGTCGGTTCATAATTTCTTATAGGACCCATACAAACTCCTTCCAAATATCACTTTTAGGGAGAAATATATTACATATATGTTGGTATTGTAATAATAATAGGTCAAATTAAGATAAATATAAACAAAGATCGATATGCAAAATAACTAAATTTTTATAATTTTATAAATAATTTAATAATAATTTATATAGCCCCCATATAACCGCATATATTTAACATAAATCTTAGTGTCACTCTAATGATCTGAAAATCAAATTATACGAGGATCGTTCATTAATTTTTTGTAACTACCATTTTTAACCGACGATATGGTGTAGGGTATTAAATAGTGGGCTTGACCAACTATATATTCTTAGAAACTTTAAAAGTACACTGTATATTTGATTTTTTACTTTTCTCCTACCAATTAATTTAGTAAGTGGTTACATTTTATTAATATCTTTTAAATCACATTGACAATGGGGAGGAGGGTAAAAAAAAATAAAAATTGAATTTCATTGATTTAAAATTACCTGTGAAGTGCTCAATATTACTTTAGATTGTTTCTTTTCTGTTCCTGTAAATATCATCAATGAATTCATGTTTGGGGAATATGACATAATAGATTCATAGTCATGAGTGCATAAAATATTACGGGAACGATGTTCTAGTAAATGTATACCATTTTGATCAACGGCTAACCATAAAATGCGAGGCCAATTGGAAGTAAAAGTTTGCTGTAAGTAATTTTAAAATATATTTTAAAGAAAGATTAAAATAGAAAACTGCAATAAATTAAAAACTTGTTATATTGGTTTTTATCAAAAACATTTCTTAAAAATTGTCGTTCTCAATAATAATATTTTCAAAATCCTGAATTTTAAAACGAAATGCAGTTTTCAAAACCTTAACGTGTCCTTAATAATATAATTCCATTTTCGTTACATAGAAATATAAAAATTTTCTTTATATGAACTCCGTATCTTTTTCAAATACCAAACCAAAGTATGCGAGAATCAGTATATTATATCCTATAGTCCTCATATAACTCCTACCTCCGAAAATCACCCTATTATATAATTTTCTAATAAAAGTAAAATACTTTAAATATGTATATATTAAACACATATCATTAAATCTAATTGTACGAAAGTCGGTCGAAATTGTTGGTGGGTATTATATAGTTGGAATTCACCGACTATTACACTCTGATATGTTTTGTATATGAAGTTTGATAATCAAGCTTCACAGAAAGTTGATATACAGTAGCGTACAGAAATAATGAAACACAGCGTCATATCAACTTAGATAACGTCAGTTTCAAAATAACGGCAACTACTTTATCTCATTTTTTTCTATTCATTTTTTAACAGCAAATTTAAAATAATATAAACTTTATTCCAAAATATATTACAAAGGTTAAATATATTTCAATTAATGAAAATATGGCAAATTGCTAGCCAGCAGAAATAATGCAAATTATTAAAAAAATTAATAATTTAACATTTAAGTAAAACAATCTTAAATATGTTGCACAATACATTTATCTATTTAAATGCTCTAATTAATAATAAAAATAATCACTAAAACTTTAGAAGAAAGAAATGGTGTAAATCAATACTTCGCAAATCACATTAAATTAAAATTTTCTGTGAGAATTAACACGGAAAGTAAACAAGGAAACCACAGAAAATCACCTCTTATTAAGACCGTCAGGTGATTGAACTATAAAAACGACATAGGATATTGTTTTTTTGCAAATCGGAGTCTCTATTTGAGGTAATACTTTGCACCGTAGGATGAAAATAGGTTATTTGAATTTAAGATGAAAAAATTTCTTATTAATATAAACAATTTTAGAGACACGATAGGATATTAAATCCAAAAATATTGATTAATAATTTAATATTTATTTCTTGTTTTGCATTTCATATTTAAATTTTTTAGAAAATAGGTACGAAAGATCACTTTACATTCGCACTTTGCTTTAAAAATGTTTGAAATTACAACCAAAAACTAAATATCAAAAGCATTCCGAAACAAATAATGTTTAATTAAATACTCACCATTACATCAAAAATTGTTGCTCGATGAAGGGGCCAACTTTGTATTAAATTCAAGAAGGATTTTTTAGCTTCTGCTGGTAACATTCCACGCAAACTTTGGTGATGCATTGCTACTGCTTCATGGGGTATATTAGGAACGAATCTTGGAGGTAAACAGTGACTAGCAATTATTCTATAATCATTTAATTCTTCATTGTAATCTCCTAATTCAAGTTGTCCTTGAAGTGCCGTCAACATAATAGCTTCCATTTCAGTTATAGGAAATCTTTCTGTTCTAAGTGAATGCAAAACTTGATGGTACAACAGCTCCTTTTCTACTGGATCGTCTATATTAATGTAGTCATCAAAGAACAAATGCTTTTTGAATAAGAACATGTAATGTTGGTGTCGACAGTTACCACTAGCTCCAACATTAGGCTGAAATAATTTGCGTGTGGTTATAGATAATTGATAAAATAATTATTCGTTAAATTTTTATATATATAAAGAACGTATTTCAAAACTACGCAATACGCATGCATATAAGCACCAAAATAAGTATTTTTCGAAAAGTTTAAATCCAAAATATAAGGCTTGAAACTTTCCACGGAAAAATAAAATACTTCATGGTTGCTCAAAAAGAAAAATCTAAAAATTTTGAATATAAATTACTTTTAAATTTTAAGACAGTACCTAACCATATGAAAACCTTTTAAATCGGTTCAGACATAAGGAACAATATTCCTTCTAAATATTTTATGACCTGAGGTGTACAAATTTAGGACCTCCTAACCATATGAAATTTTATTGAATTGGAATTGTCATCTAAGATTTATTTCGATTTCATGTGAAACATTATGTAATATATATATATATATATATATATATATATATATATATATATATATATATATATATATATATATATATATATATATATATATATATATATATATATATATATATATATATATATATATATATATATATATATATAATATATATATATATATATATATATATATATATATATGCTAAAATGAAGCAAACTTTTCGTACACTCCAAAATAAGTATTTCATATATATATATATATATATATATATATATATATATATATATATATATATATATATATATATATATATATATATATATATATATATATATATATATATATATATATATATATATGAAATACTTATTTTGGAGTATACGAAAAGTTTGCATCATTTTAGCATATACCTAAATTCTTTTCAATTGGAGTATTCTGTTTTTTTGTTGAAAGTTAATTAGCAAACAGCTTTAGACAATTAGAAACAATGTAGCCGTTAAACAGACTTAAATTGATATCTGATTAATGAATATATTTGCATTATATGTTATGGATGATTCTTATTGTCGTTATACACGAAATGATAAATAATACATACTGCATTACTTCTAAATCTATTTTATAAATCATTTCATATTTTAAGCTATTATAGCGTATTTTGGCTTTCTGATTAAAAATATATTTCATATAGTCTGTATTTGCAGGTTATGTGAAATAACCAGCGACCGCAATTTTTATGTCTTTTATCATAAAATCATATTAATTATAACAATTATTTTATTATTTTTACTTTTTAAGCGAAAATAGGAATTATTTTATGATTTTTCGAGCAGGAATAACAATTTTTTTGATTTTCATTTTTTGGAATAAAAGTAACCAATATTTTCGGTCTATGAAAATAAAGACATATTAACTCTTGTGTTAGTTCACCAAAGTCGTTTAAAACAATGAAATCAAACAAGAATAGATTTCGTTGAATTATGATTACTATTTTAGTCGTAGATATCTTAATCTATTAGATTACTTGCTTAATTCCAAGAGATATTAAATTTAAAATTTTATGCCAAAAACATAAACGATTTTTTAAATGTAAAACAATATTGACATACCACGTTATGTAAACCCTGCTGTGTAGCGTTTCTATATTTTTCCCACTTGGCCATAACGTCAGCAATTTTTTCCTCATAAAGTAAACTTCTTTCCGTATTTCCAACAACTTCATAGATTGCGTATCCCATGGAATTATCCTGCAAACCAATTTTCTTTTTTATTAGTTCCATAACTTCGAACGCAGTGGAACTAGGATGGAATTCAATAGAATAAAACTGACCATCCATAAAATGAAATCTTGAATAACAAGGCCTTCGATTGACAGTACAAAGTATCTCTTCTCGACTAGGGGGCCATTGACGTCTTCTAGTCCCTTGAGTTTTAAAAAAACACTGAAAACAAAAATAGATATCGCAATATAAAATATATAAAATATATATATATATACATATACAATGATTAATTAATATAATTATTAAACTCTCTAGTTTAAAACATATTTGATATCTACAACTATTAAAAAATATTAGAGCACAAAGAATAACAAATATATTTTGATAACTAAATACAGACAAATGGTACCAAAAGTGGTTTACAGTTAAAACTTGTGTTTCATTAATTTGACATATTGATTCATGAATTTTCCTGCAGATAAATATTTCAGCATGTTTATAAATTGCAATTCCGTTATAAATTTATAACAGTATGTGTACATAAATAATAAAATGAACAAACTTTTATTAAAAAATGCTTTTCTTTTTATTTTTAGTATTTGACGAACAATATTGTTATAAAATAATTTACAATGTAGCTACTTCAAAATTTTAATTTTTTTCTAAACACAGTTTTTAATAACTTTTAACTTTTAAAAACCAATAATAATAGGTATTTTATTTTATTTTTATTATTTATTAAGCGATTTAGCGCCATGGTGTTTTATAGCGATTTATCTTTGGTTAATTTTAAAGAATTTTAAAAATATTGGGTATAAAATATACCAACTAATTTATTTTATTTTTTCATAACGAAAACTTTTAAGAAATCAACTGATCAATCGTTTTTTATTTTTGCTCGAACTTTATACAAAATGAACATGTACGTTTCTATTTCAATTTTTTCGAATACGTTTTTCAAATACACTTTCTAACTTTAAACAAACAATGAAAGACGGTAATGTATCGTTTCTATTTTTAAGCAAGTTGTGTATTTTATGCATAACTCGTTTTTAAACTAATTTTCTACACTTAAAATAAAATAAAAAAAAAATCAATAAATCAGTTTATATTTTACACAATACATAAAAGTATATATTAAATAATTTTATATTTTATGTAAAATAAAAAAAAAATTAAATTACATCTTACACAAACATAAATATATACGCTGAATTAAGTTTTAACGTAAAACTTTACTTACTCTTGCTAAAAAGAAGATCACACTGATCAATCGTTTTTTCGAGATACTTTTGCTATCGAACTAATTAAAAAATAAATAAATAAAAAAAATAAATAATAGAAATAATAAAGTTATTTTAATTTGCAAATCGAATACATCTGCAAAGTATATATATATTTATGTTTGTGTGGATGTAATTTTAAAAGATTTTTTATTGTACATAAAAATAATAAAATTATTTAAAATATTGGGTATAAAATATACCAACTAATTATTGAGCCCCCTTTTTTCATAAACGCTGAATTAAGTTTTAACGTAAAACTTTTACTTCTTTGCTAAAAAGAGATCACACTGATCAATTCGTTTTTTCGAGATACTTTGCTATCGAACTTTATACAACTCTCAATGAACGAGACGAGTAATGTATCGTTTCTATTTAAAGCAAGTTGTGTGTATGCATAACTCGTTTTTTCAAACTACACTTTCTACACTTAAATGAAACTTAAAGGAAAAAGGGGCTCAATAAATCAGTTGGTATATTTTATACCCAGTATTTTAAATAATTTTATTATTTTATGTAAAATAAAAAAAAATTAAATTACATCTACACAAACATAAATATATATACTTTGCAGATATGTTATATAATTATAATAACTTTATTATTCCTTGTTATTAATATAACTTTATAATTATTTTAATTACCAAAGAAAATCGCTATAAAATAAATAATGAATTCAATTATTACTTAAAAACGTAACACTTCCTATTATTATTGTGTTTTAAAAGTGAGAAGTTATTAAAAAATAGGTTTCAGAAAAAAATTAAAATTTGTAAGTAAGTAAGTACATTGTGAATTATTTTATAACAATATTGTTCATCAAATGCTAAAAATAAATAGAAAACATTTTTGAATAAAAGTTTGTTCATTTTATTATTTATGTATATAGACTGTTATAAAGTAATAACGGAATTGCAATTTATATACATGCTGAAATAATTATCTGCAGGAAAATTGATTATCAATATTTCAAACTAATTAAACTCAAGTTTTAACTGTAAACCACTTTTGGTACCATTTATCTGTATTAAGTTATGAATATATATTTGTTATTCTTTGTGCTTTCTATGATTATTTATAGCATATGTCCATAAATATAAATATGGATACTGTTGAATCTGATATGCCAACTATGAATAATATGATATAATATATATTATATATGATTTTGTCGTGATCTCGTCTCGTCAGATTATACAATTGTATAAAATGGGTGTTCTCTGCATCTATGTAAGTTGGAATTTTATTCTATCAATTTTATGGAGGAAATTAATATTTTATCTTATCAATGGGATGTTTTTATTTTTTAAACTTTATATGACAAATATTTTTACACGCACACCGGAAATAATGACTGAATGTAAAGATGTGGAAGAGATCACGACAAAACCCGATGTCTGCGTAGCCCTTAATCAGCTGAGATGATCTGATGTCAAGGAATCTAATACAAAAAGCCTAAGGAAAGGATATTGGGCACCCAAGTTATAATTACTTTACCCTTAAAATCAGAAATATCAGAATTCGTTGTTTAATATGTACATTAAGAGAGAAGAAGGAGTATTCAATGCATGAGTCATAAAATGGGGAAGCCTAAAAACGAATACCAGCGATCGTATTTTACTAGAGGCATGCCTGGGCAAATCTTAGGGCATCTTAGTATACAGTACCAACTTTCTCTTTTGTTAGTACTAGAATCTTGAACTGGAGAGTAAGCGAGCAGTACACATATAGTGACAACCAAGCAAAAACGTTTTCGATGGAATAAATGGGAGCAGGAAATAAGAATCTTTTAAAGAGTGTTCCGAAATCCTATAGCTGGACGTGGAAGTGGACAAAGAACTTTTCATCCAGGAATTTGTAAGCATTTTGGAAATTAATGGTTCAGCAGCTGAAATGGCTATTCAAATTATGTATAGACTTGAGCATGTGATTCTGCAATGCTGAAGAGAAGATTAATCAATAATCGTCCACCTAACTATTGGTGGAATCTCGAAATTTGCAGACTCCGCACGTCCTCTCTAAGGACAAGAAGGCCAACGCCTCATAGGCAAGCTCGAATTCGAAGCAGCAAATTGCGAAATTCTATCCACACGCAACCAATTTCAACATGCTATTTCAAGTAATAAGAGAGATAGCTTCAGAAAGATATGTTTAGAAGCCAATTTTGATTCTTGGGGAAAGGCTTATCAAGTAGTAACAGTAAGACTGAAGGAAAATAAGTCTCCAAAACCTAGCTATCCGTTGTTACTTACAAAATAATAACAATAATTTCTCCAGAACATCGAATCACTCCTAGTATTAACACAAGTCCATTTTCACCGGAAAACATTACACCGATCACGGGAGAGGAGTTGTATAGAATGAATGACATAATTGAGATAACAAATCGCCAAGACTAGACCTGAATTTTTAGTCATTTTTAGCCACTGTTTTATATGGAATTATCCATTCATGTTTCTCAAGAATTTGCAACACTGTAAGCCTACGTCATAAGTGTTTTTGCTCAGATCTGTCAAGTTGGAAAATGTTTTTTTAGCAAGAGAATTAAACTATTAATTTTCATAATTTTTTAATGTTTAGAAGCCAATTTTGATTCTTGGGGAAGGCTTATCAAGTAGTAACAGTAAGACTGAAGGAAAATAAGTCTCCAAAATAGCTTTTGTTACTTTAATAACAAAATTTCTCCAGAACATCGAATCACTCCTAGTATTAACACAAGTCCATTTTCACCGGAAAACATTACACCGATCACGGGAGAGGAGGTTGTATAGAATGAATGACATAATTGGAGATAACAAATCGCCAAGACTAGACCTGAATTTTTAGTCATTTTTTAGCCACTGTTTTATATGGAATTATCCATTCATGTTTCTCAAGAATTTGCAACACTGTAAGCCTACGTCATAAGTGTTTTTGCTCAGATCTGTCAAAGTTGAAAATGTTTATTTTAGCAAGAGAATAAAACTATTAATTTTCATAAATTTTGGTGTTTTTTTTAATAAAAAGTATTACAAAACCAAATTTTAAGATGTCAATACTATCTTCAAATGTTTAAGTTTATTTATATTCAAGTATATTTAAATTATTTTGTATTCTAACATTTTTGATGTTTTTCCAAATTATCCTAAAATACCAAATTTTTTAAGTTTAATGGAATGGAACTTTAAATGTTACAGATTGTTTGTGCTGATTTTCTTTTCTGAAAAATAGCACATATTGTGCATTTTTAAAAATTAACAATTTTGTAATTAAGTTCCAGTTAAAAATTGAAAATAAACACCATAAACGCCAAAAGTTATTTTTAAGAAAAACAAAAAAATAGCAAGGACGAATACAACTGTAAGTTAGGGATGACCGCAAAATTGGATTCGATGTGTTCTGTTTGTATAAAATTAAATATTGTTAATATTTAAATATTATAATATGATTTTTGGATGTGGGTCTGTATATCAACTATGGTCATTTGTGAAGTAATCTTCTTATAATTTGGTAAGTAGATTGTTGCAAAATCTATTTGTGAAAAATTTAATAGAAATATTTTCACCATTGTGACTTGTATAAACTTGTGTGTGGGAGCAACCAGAATATCTAACCGATTGTGGCAAATTCCAATAAGCTTCGCCCAAGATATATCAATGGTCACAAAGAAGGAAAGACATCGTCGAGGCTCAGGAGGTGATTCTGAGTCGAACTTGTATAGTAACACAATTTAATCCGTATGTTACAAACATTAATATAAACGCAAAATACAACAACCAACTATTGTGATGTAGGGTATAATTACCGAGAAAAAGTATTAGACGAAAGTCAAAAGATAGAACTAAAATTCGTTCCGATCAATAATGTTAAGTGCTCATCATACAATAGAAAGAACAGACATACGAACGGACATTACCATTCAGCCGGAAAGAAAAACTTTTGAATTTTTAATAAAATTTTTTATTGAATATTCAATATTTAATATAATAAAATATTGATAACCACTTTTCCAGAATTATATATATAATATGATATGATTATGAGCTTTGAGATTCCGTCAAGAAATAAAAAATAACACTTTTTAGCTAACAATGAACAAAAAATTAATACAAAAATAATTACAAGAGCTTATTTTTCAATTTGGGAATGTTTAACTTGAGAATTATTTAAAGTTGTTGATGCAAATGTGTAATCCTTTTATATATATATATATATATATATATATATATATATATATATATATATATATATATATATATATATATATATATATATATATATATATATATATATATATATATATATATATATATATATATATATATATATATATATATATATATATATATATATATATATATATATATGTATATATATATAGTTTAAAAAAGAACTTTTTTCAATAAATTTCTCACCCTGCAGTTATAAGAGTTTTGGCCCATTACAGATTTTCTACTTACTAGTAGATGTAAAGAGATATTAAAATTAATATTTTTATTTAAAATGAATTTTGGTAATATAGTAAAAAATTAATTTAAAATTTCAATAATTTTGTTAAATGTAAAAATAATTAATTTTAATGTTAGTAAACCCTGTTGCTTAATCTGTTAAAAGCAAAAGTAGGCTTTTTACACATAATGAAAGAAAATTAAGAAAGTTCTTGCAAAGTATAAGTGAATTAAAGCGGCCGTGTTTTTTGCTATTGTCAAAAATTAAATTATAAATTGTTTAATTTAAATTTTTATTAAAAAAATTCTTAAAAACTATTACGAATAAACATTTTGGCGCCCGAGCAAAGACACTATTAATAAAAAGTGTTCCTAAATAATAATAAGAAAGTGTTTTTAATAAAAAAGTTTTTTTTAATATAAAAAATGCTTTTTTATATAATAAATAAAAAAACAAAACACAAAACATTTAAAATACAACATAAAACAAGAATATAAAACAATAAAAAACAATTTTTTTTTATTAAAATAAAAAAGAAGTTTCGAAGCCTGTTCCTGATGTCACCTCGTTGCCGTTGCAGAGCTGAGAGTAATCAGGGGAGTAATTTTGATTCATCCGAACAACAGTAAAGGTGTAAAAAATATTTGTGTTAAACCTAAAATTTGTAATTTAATCAAATTTAAGAGATTTTTGGTAAATTATTCAAAAATATAAATAAATTGTCGCTTTTGCAAGTCGAACACAAAAAATATTTTTTACACTTAATAGTGAAAAAAATTATATATTTATTTTATTTAAATAAACAAAATAAAAAAGCACCCTTAAAAATGAAACGATCGCAAGTGTTAATTGTTTTAACTTTAAACATAAAACTACATACTTATATTATTGTCTCATTTAATTTGAGAATTTCTTTCTTGTTTTGCCGTCGGTATTGCAAACATTTGTTGAAAATTTTTTTATAATTTATTTAAAGTAAATACACAATATTCGCGAGTGTTAAATTTAATTTTTTATAAAATAATTAATTTATTATTGTTTGTTGAACAAAAGGTTCATTTCCACTTGAATTTTTTTATATCAGCTGTTTACAGTGAAGTGCGTGCACATTGGTATCGAAAGTTTAATTTCAAGCAAATTTAATTTACAAAGTTAAAAGAGTGTTCACACCAGCAAGGAAAAAATTATTTTTCATATTATTATAAAATATTTAATAATAAATGTGTTCAAAATTTTTACCAAATTTCTAAATAAAATTTGTATACAAATTAAAATAATTAATTTCGATTTTTCTTGGTAAATAAAATAAATTTTCTTATTTTTTACTAAAAAAATTTGAAAAATTTCGTAAATATTATAATTTGGAATAAAGTGGTTTTTAACAATAAAAGAATAAATTTTGGAAACATATGCCGAATATTGTGTAACCGACGAGAGAATAATTCGAAATTGGGAATAATCGTATCCTTAACATAATTGTAAATCAAAGTAGGAAATAAATATAATTTCGGCCTATAAATTTTTATTTTGAGAAATTTAGTTTTTTAATAAAATCTCATGATGACTGGTAAAAGACGTCAATATTCTCCTTCCAAATCGGAAACTTATTGGTAAAAAAGGCTATAGTTGTACAAAATATTGAACGAATTCGTCAATCTATTCGGGAAAAGACGATTTCATTCAACCCTATTGAAATAGAATGTCGATTAGATATTCTAGTGAATTATATTGACCAAGCAATTAAGGTACAGTCAGACGTATATAATTTAGATCCCGATAATGATGATAGAGCTGAGCTTGAGGATATTTGTGTGTCTACAAAATCAATGTTTTTGAGTATCTTGGCCAAATATAGAAAAACTAGTGTGTCTGAAACATCTTTTAGTTTACACTCGCATTAGTCAAGACTCCCAAATATGAAGCTCCCCAAATTTAGCGGAAAATACTCCGATTATAAGAATTTTATGAGCTTATTAGAGAACTTAGTCCACAATGACCCGACGTTGACAGATATAGAAAAATTTAATCATTTGATATCATGCTTATCCGATGAAGCTTTGGGTACAGTCAAAGCTTTTCAGATTTCTGAAGAAAATTATCCCAAGACATTAGCCAGTTTAAAAAAGGTTTATGATAATGAGTGTTTGATATTTTTTGATAATATCGCCAAACTTTTTGATCTTCCAAAGACCACGAAACCTTCAGCTTCTGCTTTGCGAATCATGATCGATACTGTTTCGGCAATTTATGACTCACTTTCGGCAATAAGTGATGACAAGAAAATTACAAATGCTATTTTAATACACTTAGTGATGTCAAAAGTAGACCCAGTCGCAAAATCTATGTGGGAAGAACAGCTAGATTTCGAAATGCTGCCACTGACTATGAAGCTGATTGAACAAACGATATCACCATATTTCTGCTGATGAATCCTCAAGTTTAAGACCGAGGTTGAATAAGAATAAAACTGATAATTATAATAAAAAACACTAAATATTACGAAGTCGAAGCAATCTGCTGAAAAATGTATGTTTTGTAAATCAAATGAACATATAATTAATAATTGCCCTACATTTACTGCTGATCCTGTGCTTCAAAGATTTGATTTTATCAAATCTGTGCCAGCATGTATAAATTCGTTGAAAAAAGGACATACAGTAGCAAGATGCACATCGTCTAAGTGTAGAATTTGTAGTGGATCTCACAATTCACTTTTACACAGGTATAATACTGGTTCTAAAAATAACTACTCTGAACAGCCTTCGACTGCACACGATTCTGTGAACTACTCATCTACGGATGGAAGAATTATTCTAGCCACGGCTGTTGTGAAAGTAAAAAATAGTTCTGGTAAGTTTATATTCGCCGCAGCTCTTTTAGATTTTGGTTCTCAACCAAATTTGATTACTGAGGAACTTACACAGCAACAAAGATTAAAAAGAAAAGGAGGCAGATTAAAATTAAATGGCATTGGCGAAACAACTTCATTTTCAAAATCCTGCTAGTCTACTAAATTTACTTCGAAGTTTTGGGTATTGAGTTTAATTACTAATTTACAACCTGATGGAAAAATTCGTACAACAAGCCTAGCTTTCATAAAACTTAGAAAATAGATCTGTTAATAGGCGCAGAAGTATTTTTCGATTTGATTTGTGTAGGACAAATAAAGTTTAATTCTAGCCTGCCTATTTTGCAAAAGACATCGCTTGGTTGGATTATTACTGGAAAGTATAATCAGCCAAAGGGCTCAGATAATAACAAAGTTTTTCACATAAATACTTCTATAGAAAACGAGAGTAATGTTGATTCCATAGTTCGAAAATTCTGGGAATTAAAAGATATCCCGAAAGAATAAACAAAATTATATTCTGAGGAACAGCAGCGATGTGAGGACATTTTTAGAAATTCTGTGCGACGTTTATCGTCAGGACCATTAAAAGTCTCATTGCCTTTCAAATCTGATACAAAAGCATTGAGTTCATCGTTTGAAACCGCTAAGAGGAGATTTCTCGCTTTGGAACAAAAAATTTCCAAAGACACAATTTTGAGAGAAATGTATATGTCAATCAAAGACAATATACCAGAATTTCCTTATTATTTTATTCCACACCAATGTGTTTTGCGACCTCAGAGTACAACGACATAACTTCGAGTAGTTTTTGATGCTTCATGCCGAACTTCTTCACAAGTATCACTTAATGATTTATTCCAACAGTGCAAGAAGAATTATGTTCGACATTGATCCGTTTTCGCCTTAATAAATATGCAATTACTGCTGATATTGAGAAAATGTATCGTCAAGTTTTAGTTGACGAAAATGATAGAAATGATCAGTTAATTCTTTGGAGGCAAAATCCAGCTGAAAATTTAAATATGTTTAAATTAAACACTGTAACATATGGTACGGCTTCTGCACCATTTTTAGTTATCAGATGTTTAATTCATTTAAGTGATTTATTCAAAGAGACTTTACCAATTGGTTTAAAAGTTGTTCGCAGTGATTTTTAAATGGATGATTTGTTGACTGGAGCTGAAAGCTACCAAGAGCTGAAAATAATTCGTAACCAAGTTACTGTAATTTTAAGTACAGCTGGTTTCAAACTTACAAAATGGTTCTCAAATCATCCTAAGTTTATAAGTTCATTGGAGAATGAAAAATTATTACACAGAGCTTTAGCAGAATCGGTGTCATTCTGCTAAAGCTCTAGGCATACATTGGGTTCCGAAGAATGATTCATTTAAGTTTCAATTGTTTGATACTCTCGGATTATTATGCCCAATTGTAACAAAAGCTAAAATGTTACTTCAAGAGCTTTGTATACAAAAACTTAACTGGGATGAATCAATTCCTATGAAACTAAATACTTCATGGTAAATTTTCAAATCTAATTTAATGGAAATTGATTCATTTACAATCCCAAGATTTGTCCAAACAACTTTAGCAACAAAAATTCAAATTCATGAATTTGCTGATGCTTCTATTCGTGCGTATGGTTGTTACATATATAAGATGTTCTGAATCAAATAAAGTTGATTCAAGGCTGCTAACAGCTAAATCTAAATTCGCTCCACTTAAGACTAAATCTCTTCCGAGACTTGAGTAATGTGCTGCTCACCTACTGGCCAAGTTATGGACTCGAATTAAGTTTATGATAAAATTTGAAATCGAGTCTTAATTCCTGGACAGATTCAGAAATAACCTTGCACTGGATAAAAACTCATCTATCCTTACTTGCAACATTCGTTTCTAATTGAGTTGCTGAAATTCAAGAATGATCAGAAGGGATTTCTTGGCGACATATGCCAACAAAACATAATCCAGCTGACATTGCATCAAGAGGATGTGACGTGAATTAGTTAAAAATTTCTATTTGGTTTGAAGGACCATCGTCTCTGTTGACCGATAGGTCCAAATGGCTTGTTTACAAAAACTTTGAGTTATCGGAGAACCAACAAATGTTGGAAAAAAGAAAAACGAATGTGGTTTTAATAGTAAGGGGTCCAGCAAAGTTGTCTACTTAATCTAATAGAAAAATATTCTTCGTACAAAAAGTAACTACAGTAAACTGCTTTTGTATTCAGATTTATTGATATTTCTGAATAAAAGAAAAATTGAAATGAATTCTATTCCTACTGCAAAGGAATTGAAATGGTCGTTTAACCAACTTGTAGACACTATCCAGAAATATAATTTTTCTGAGGAGATATCTAAATTACAGAAATCTCTTGTCTTACCACCAAGTATGCAAGGACTAACACTATTTATCCATAAATTTGATAAGGAAAATAGATCATTTTCACTAATAAGGATAGGTGGGAGATTGCTAAATGTAAATTTGGATTATAATACCAAATTCCCACTTTTGTTACCGAAATGTCATGCTGGCACTAAAGCTTTAATATCTCTTTCGCGGGAAAATATTTGGTTAATTAATGCAAAGAAGAATGCAGCAGAATAGTTCGCAAGTGTGTACATTGCTACCGCTATAAACCTAAGCTTATGTCTCAAATAATGGGAAATTTACCTGCTAATAGTGAGAGCTACTCGACCATTTATAATCGTCGGTGTAGACTTTTGTGGTCCCGTTAACGTTTCATTAAGAATTCGTTTCAGACCCCCATTAAAAATGTATATAGCGATTTTCGTGTGTTTCACTTCTAAGGCGGTACATTTAGAATTAGTATCTGATTTGTCTACTGATACTTTTCTTCTTTGTTTTAAAAGGTTCACCGCCAGGAGAGGATTGCCACAAATTGTCCACTGCGACTTTCAACAAGAGTTCGTCAGCAGCCACAAAGCCATCGAATAGTACGCAGCGTCGTCCGGGATGAGGTTCAGCTTCAGACCACCTCGGGCGCTCCACTTCATAGGACTGTGGGAGGCCGCAGTCAAACAAGCGAAATTCCTACTTCTGCGGGTAATAGGCAATGCATCTCTCAGCAGAAGTAGAGGCGTGCTCAACAGCCGTCCGCTAGCAACGCTGTCTCCAGACCCGAACGACGGAAAGGCGCTGCTCCAGCTCACCTATTGATCGGAGAGGGTATGCATTCGCTGCCGCTAGAATCCTCAGAAGAAGGGACCGGCAAAGAGGTGAGATTATGCAAGCGCTGGTGACTGCTTTGTGATCTCAAGCTGACGTTCTGGCGGACCTGGTCTGCAAGGCAATGGCACGATCCCAAGCCGAACATCAACATCGGCCAATTATTATATAAATTAATATTTTTATTTAGAAATGAATTTTAGTAATATAGTAAAAAATGAATTTAAAATTTCAATAATTTTGTTAAGCGTAAAAATAATTAATTTTAATGTTAGTAAACCCTGTTGCTTAATATGTTAAAAGCGACAGGGTAATGTAAATAAAAAATAGGCTATTTTTATACATAATAGAAGATAATGAAGCAAGTACTTGCAAAGTATAAGTGAATTAAAGCGGTAGTCTTTTTAACTTTTGTCAAAAAGAAAATTATAAATTTTTTAATTTAAATTTTTATTAAATTGAAAATTAATTTTTTAAAATTAAAAAAAGGTGACCAATTTTGTAGATCTACTTCCCTACCCTGGAACCCACTAGAAACATGTTCTTCTCCTAATTAATTAAAAAACATGTCAATAATTCACGAGGAATCTCGTTAAAAATATTCAATGGTTCCGAAGTTATAGAAATATTTCCAAAAAGGGATTTTGGGCCACTGTGTGGTGGCAAAGTATTTTCATTGTTTAAGTATAGAATAATTAAATATGAATGTGTAATAATTATTAAAAATATTATATATTCTGAACCTAATAATCTTGGAAAAATAAGCCAAATTTCATAAAATAAATCATTCATGTACAATTTGCGCTCATAAAACGTCCAAGCACATAATTACACAAACAATAAAAAATTGTTATATATACCTTTTCTAATGAACCGATTTTGATAATTTTTGAATAATAAAGTACGAAAATTCTTCGTCAGATATTTGCCTTTTGATACATTGAACCGATTTTGCTGGTTTTAAATAGGAAACTTCTCAGGACTACCACAAATACTCAGACTCTCATTGAGATCAGGCAACCTTTGTACTTATAACATTTTTATATCACCATAAGTGGTTTCTTCTGGGTCCCATATAAAAACCTAGAAGAATTAATTTTAAAACTCCTAACTTTTACATAAATGCTTGTTTTACCACAACACGCTGCACACTTAAGAATAAATCAAAAAATAAAATTATACGAGGGTCGTTCTTTAATTTTTCGTAACCAATATTGTGACTTAGGGTACTACATAGCGAGTTTAAACGATTATATCATTTTTAATTGTTTACTTTGGTTTTCCAGGTTATCCTCGCCCAGTTTTCCGGATTAACTTTTGATATTTTTACCAATAGCTACTAACACACAACTACTTTTGTGACCAGCGATTCACTAGATGGTCAGATAAAAGTTGGTTCTTGTGACATGGAAATATTTTAAACTCTTTTCTCTACACTTTGTGATTTAATAATCACTGACAATACTGCTCTTGTCTTCGTGGTTTAGGAATCACTGGATATCACTGGACAAAACAAACTACTTCGTTTTCGTTATTTAAGAAGAAGAAGATTTCTTTATAAATAATTGTTGCTACATTTTTTAAAAAATAACCAGCTTATGAAATGATTTTTTGGCGAATTTTTCAAAAATCAACATTTCTGAGTTGACTAACTTTGGAAGATTACCGACTATGCCCAAGATGGATCTGCTCCAGATGAACTCAGAATCACTTTAGCACTAAACATGTAAAATTTCATTAAGGTATCTTTTACGGTTCAAAAGCTGATTTTGTCACATTGTACGAGAATAATTCGATCAATAATATTAATATTAATAATAATAATAATAATAATGAGCCTATTTTGAATCATTCCAATATCAACTGAAGATTTATTCAACTACGATCTTGAACTAAATTAAATTTAAAATACTTTAATTTAGTATTTTTTCAATATCGGAAACACTTAAATCAAGTATAGATTCGTGAATAAATCAAGAAAAAGAATTCATAAAAAGAGTACTTTCTGATATCACTTTGATCCATGAAAGGCTGAAATCAACACTTTCGTACTTGGCTTAAACGCACTTCTGCTAAGTTATTTAGCATTCGGTTCAAGTAAACTTGAGCATACCGTACTATTGTAACCAATATGGATTGATTCAAGTACTAATTTCTCTATTTTATTGAGTGTAGCGCTACTTACTGCAGCAACATATTTACATTAAATTTTATAAATTACATATAATAAATTTTAATGTAACATAAAAATTATATAGTTATTACCTTTTCTGCGAAACGTGCATACTTTCCTTCCTCGGTTATAAAATCACTAGCACATCTTTTTAAGTGACTTATCAAATATTTACGAATGGTTTTCACTGGTGGCAAAACTACACTGCAAATCAATGATAATAACGCCCAATGACGAAGGTTGACCCTTGAATTTGGATCCGGATGATCAGTTGTTTGTTTTATAAGTTGTAAATACAGCTCGTTTATCATTGACTCTTTTCTCATACATTTATCCATTATTGACTGCACTATAGTAACATGTTCATCTTCTGCTCTTTGCACGGTATCTCCTAAAAAAATATAAATATAAAGAAATACCGATATATTGTAAAGAAATGTTTATATTTAATTCTTAAAGCTGAACTTTAAAATTTCATCCCATCCTACTATAATATATGTACAGTCTTGGACATATAAATGGAACAACCATAAATTGCTCATCAAATTAAGATTTTTTCTAAAAAACATGTTTTGTTACGAAAATATGTTTAACATTACCAAAATATGTAAACAGAGCAGTTTAAAAGTGGACATAAAAATGGCACAATAACCTTTATATATTTATTTCCTCCGTAAATCTAATTCAAATAATTTATTTTTTTCATAGTTCAAAACGAAAATTAATAAATCGTAACAAATTATGGGAAAATATTTCAAATGGAATTGATCGATTTTTTCATAATTCAAAAAGAAAATTAAAAATCGTAACAAATTATGGGATCGATCAATCTTATCACGGACGCATTGCGTCCAAGAGCAGTTAATTTGGGGATGATATATGTTCAGGAGCGCAGTCCGCAGTGGCCCTCGAAAGTTGACCACCTCGTGTTTGTTAATTTTTTAAACATTCGCACAAAAAACTATTTATGAATAAATAGAGAAAACAAATTTCTTTACATATTTAAAAATGGAATTTAGGTACACACAGAAAAAAACACTAAGCAAAATCAACGGTGAAAAAAGTTGATTTGAGATTGAATACTTTTTTTCTTTTAGTTCAAATTAAACATGTTTACGTTTGTGATGAAATAATATGTATATTAAAGTCGCCTAAATACTAATTAAGTTTTGATTTTGTACCTTGTGGACCTAACTAGAGTATATCCACATTGTTTCAAATTTGGTCACCTCTGTTCATAACAATATATAAAGTGATTTATTATAAATGTATATATGAAATGATTTTAAAGATTTTTATATAAGTGGATTTTGCTAGTATATACCTACACGATAATTTATAGCTATATGCCTTCAAATTTTACTTTTCCATAAATGGCGATTTTCGCCGATTTTTGGCTTAATTTATCAAATCGAAGCTTGACAAATTCTAACATTTTTTGTAATCGAAATGCCTGCTCCCCGGAAAGATATAGCAAACAAGATTGAAAAAAATGGCTTCCGCTCAGAATAAAAGAATGTTACACACATGTAAAATTAATTAAAATAGAAGAGTTTAACTTTTTTCAGTTATGATTTTTTCATAAATAAAAACTGTAATTATAACATTATTTCACAGTAAATATAGTTATTTGAGAGTATTCTTGAAATTACATATAAACAAAAAAATCAATCATTATGAAGAACTAGTTTCAATATAAATAAGGCCCTTATACATTTCAACTATAACTATGTGAAAATTAATTAAAATCGGACTAGGCGTTCGGAAGATACATATTTATATCTATTTAATTTTTCGTTTAAAACAAGTCGCTCTTAAAATAAGAAAATATTAAGTAGTTTACAGAAATAAAAATTTATTTTGGCCTGTTTGTTATATATAGCGTGATTTTTTAAAGTCCGCCCGAAACAAATTATATATCGTTGTTAATGTATAGATAAAAGCTCAATTTATTCACTTTATTTAAAAACAGTAGCACATAAAAGTGAAAGAACCCCAAGTACCTGTCAAGAAACAGAATTAAGCTTTCATTAAAATATTAACAAATTAATACAAAATTTGTTTCAATCGGACTTAAAGTAACGACGCTTTAAATATATTTTGCGCCATGCCAAAGCAATTATTTTTGCAATTATGAAAACAGCATCAATTTTCTATCTTAGAAAGCTAATATTTAGCAATCTTTGAAGCATATGCTTCTAAATGCCTTTAAAGTGTAACTGACAACAATGTTTTCTTTAATTCTTCAATATCTTTGTATGTTTTAGATTGGATTTTGGTAAATTACATTGTGCTAGAGCAAAATACAGGACTGCTTTATTAAGTGGTTAACCTATTTCATTTAATTCGGTTGCGAGTGTATCATGAAAGATTATCAAAGGACGAGAGGTAAGACCAAATGTGCAGCATAGACACGGGAATGTTAATGTTTTGTTTTACACCTGAATTTTCAAGGACTATGATGAATAAGACAAGTCTATTGAATGAGTGTTCTATATATTACACTGAATCACTCAAAGATTAGATATAAACTACTAGGATTTAATCCTTATATTGCCCACTGCATCCTCGATTGGATTCAATAAGTTTAAAATTAAGTAGGAGCCATTGTAAGGCTTTATGTCACTTTGCTTGAACAAGTACTCCATTTCTGTTTAAAATATACTGCACTTTTGGACATCTTTTTTGTGCTTTTCAATTCTTTTTGATTAAAAACCAAATATCTCTCCACTGGCCTTAACTCTGTTCAGTTTGGAGGAATTGCCTCTCTTGGTACATATACCCCGTTATAGTGACGGAATGTCAAGTCAGGCCAAAAACAAGTATATGAATGGAAGCAGTCGTTTTTGTAAACATTCCTCGGTATAAAATTGGTATTTATAAAGTTCGTTGCAGCAAATTATTGACTTATTTTGCCACAACTGCATATTCCTTGCCCTACCACAAACTTTTTGGGAAATTTTGACAGCTTTGTGGCCTAAACTTTTCTCCAACATTTACTTGTGCTTCAGAAATATACAATTTTTGAATAGCAAGTTGTGAAAAATTTGGCAGAACTCACGTTTTGTTATGATGCAGCAAGAATATTTTTTAGAAAACTTGACTTAAATTTTCGTGCAAACTTTTTGTAGAACCTGTCTGTAAAGCAGATTTGTACAATTTGATTTTTTTAAGGCAAAAGTTAAAGAAGTAAGAAACTGTACGTTTATAAAATTGATGTCATCACAGTGTTCCCAAAACGCGTTTTTTTTTTTTGAAATAATTCTGTAACTTTGGAACTATTGAATATTTTTTAACGAAATTAAATGGACATATTTCTATTGGGTCCTGAGGTCGAGATGTGGATCTCCAAAGTTTGTCACCTCAGGTATGATGATCTTTTAAAAAACGCCAAGATGATTGAAGAAATATTTTTACTTACATATAGCCTTCATAATTCTCTACAAAAATCATGCTTACTTGTGTGAGATATATCTTATAGTTTAAGAGATATTAAAACTAATATAAATTCATGACCAATTTTGGATAGATTTTTATCAACTATTTTATTCCAGACTATACAATTTTTTCAATTCTGAAAATTTCTATCGTAAATGCATATAAAGCAAATCCGAGGACATTAGGGGAAACAATTTCCCCACTAACCCAATGGGAATTTCGTTAATTTTTACATATTTTCTTTAGTTCTTTTGAAGAGGAAAATAATGTCAAAGCTAAAATCGTTAAAGAATTATAGTGATGAACTGTGCAAAATTTTATTAAGATATGTTAAACGGTTAAAAAAGTTATGCAATATTTTTTAAAGACATGTTGAAATTTGCTATTCGCTTATTGCATTAAATGCTGCAGCGCACATTTGTATAAGAAATGTGCAAATTTTGGGAAGGTGCCAAGTTTTAGTTAAATTTTGAAGAGTAGTGCACAATTTTTACATATTACGTATAAAGTGCCATACGTAATCGATCCATTAACTTTTCAAATATTGCCCTCATAAACCATAGAAATTACTGTTTTATCTGTAACAAAAATTGATATTTTCTACCACTAAAAAATTTAAATATCATTTATTATACTTTTATATATTTATTTTAAATACTGCAAAAATATGAAAAAAGAAAATGTACATATCACTTTAAATTTGGGATTTAAAGGTTAAAATGAAAATCATGTAAATTGATTCAGTTTCTTGATCCGAAAGATTCCAATGTAACGTGGTTTGATTTTCCTTGATTTGTGTTAAGATAGAAAATATAATAGTCATCATGTATTTAAAAAATCTTATTTTATTAAATTTCCTACTCTTTTCCTTGAAGAAGAATAAATTTTGGAAATGTTCTATTTGGGGCAAAAGTATAAAGTGTCTCGTGTCAGTGTCTGTAAAGCATTCAAAATTTTGATTTTTAGAAATATATGTTATTTGATCTACTGAGTTTTTGTTTAGGAATCAAAGTACATATTTAGCTGTTTGAAAATGTTCCTTATGTGGGTGACTATTAAACTATGAAAGTTTTAAAACGACATGAACAAGATCAGGTCTAGAAATCACCGCTGGGTACATTAGACTCTGATAACCTTTTCCACACTTTGATAAAACTGTACCGCTAGCCCATGGAGTTACTGTTGGTTTACAATTTTTCATGTTCCATCTTTGCAGTATTTCGTCTGTGTATTTCTTTCCAGAATTTTGATGTCACTGCGTACACCATTACAATTTATTTCCATCCCCAAGAAAATATATACAGAACCATGATCAGTTAACTCAACCCACTTGTTCAAATTTAAAATTGTGTTTTTCATATCTAACTCATTTGAACATGCCAGCAACAATTTATCGACATATATAGCAATAATAGTAATACTACCATTTATTTTCGTATATACGCAAGTATCGCATTTACATCGTGTAAGTCCCATTTTCTGTAAAATATGATTTATCATTTTATTTCATTCACGGCAAGATTTTTTACGATGCCTTTTTTATTTGCATACTTTGTTTTTTTCAAACATTTGACGTTGAGCCATATAAACATCTTCCTCCAAATTACCGTTTAGGTGCGCTACCACTGTGTCAATGTGATTTACAATAAGTTTATACGTTGCTGCTAATGACAACAAAAATCTTATTGTTGAATCCAACGGCGCAAACGTTTGTAAGAAATTGACATTATATTTTTGCGAACAGCCTTGTGCTAGTAAACGAGCTTTAAATTTTCCGATGAACCATCCGAATGTCGTTTTGATGCCAAAACTCATTTACTACTAATTATAATTTTTACTAATTGGTTTATCTGCCTACTGCCATGTATTATTTTAAACTAAGGAATTATACGCAGGTTGCATAGCATCCAACCATTTCTTTGAATATTTTGAATTGATGGCTTTTGCTACGGTATTAGGATTTTCATTTATTGAATTTAAAATTTCTGCACCAGCTTGCGTGCAAACTTTTTTCGGATTCTTCGGATTCTTAAATGAGGTAGATTTGTTATTGCACTACCTTTAACAAGACGTAACATCACCCAAAACCTTAGACGGTACTCGATTTCGTAAATATGTAGCTGTATTTATGGCTTCACCCCATAAACTTTGTGGTAGACCAGAAAAATTTAGCATACATCGTGCCATTTCAACAAGGGTCCTATTGGTAGTTCTAAAACGCTATTTTGTTGCGGGGAGCATGTAAGAGTGGATTGATAAAGAATCCCCTTCTCAGTAAAAAATTGTTTAAATTTGGCATTAACAAATTCTTTTCTATTGTCCGCGATCCCAGAAAAATTATTAAATGCATCACTTTTTTGTTTCAGAAAATAATTAAAATTATGTCGTGAATAATCTTTAATGAACGTTATAAAATATAACAATTTTCCAACAGATTTTACGCTAATAGGATCATATAAATCAGTATAGAACGGTTCAAAATCATCATTTGCTTGCAACTTGCATAGTTTTTTATGCAATTGCAGCAATTTTATTTACAGCACAAGTCATACACTATTTTATTTGGTATTTTTATATCAAATCAATTTACCATATTTTTGTTTTTCATTTACTTAAAATTATTTATATCAATATGACCAAATCTCTGATGCCTACAATTTTTCTCTACAATTTTTTCATCAGTTACTCCATTTATAACTTTATAAGATATTATAACTTCCAAAGTAATCACAAACAAATTATATATTCAATCTTGTTATCTTTGTTTTGTTTACATTTCACTATGCTTTTCTATTTGGAATGCAACTGTGGGACATACAAAACATTGTTTAATGTCAGTATACAAAACTAGCTTTTACTTTTACTTCTCCAATTCCGTCTGCATGAATATTCTCACCAGATGCTAAAATTATATTTTTTTAGTTGCTGTTATTGTTTGAAAATACTCTTTGTTGTTTACCTTATGAGACGAAGTATCACTATCAAAGATCCACAACTCTTTTAAATTAATTTGCTTAACATTTAAAGAGCACGCATAATCTTTTTCTTTTTGATCGTTTAATGCACTATATTGAGATTCTATATGCCCTTTTTACCACAACAAAAACATTTGATATTGTTGTTGTATTCATTTTTTTCAGTTCACTCGCCATTAGAATTATGGCAATTAAATTTTTCATAACTTGGTAATTCATCTCGAATTTCTATGGCAATTGAAAAACTATCCATTTCGTCAGGAAGACTACACAATTATAGAACTGACAATAAAACATTGTTCAGAGTGATACCAATTTCTTGTAATTCATCAATTAATGAAATAAATTCATTATTTTTTTTTTTTTTGTGAAAATTTTTCATTTGTATTTAATTTAAAACGATCTGTTTACCTTTCTTGATTCCAACCATCTTTGCATAGGTTAAACGCAGTAATATTTAGGTCTAATTCAATTTTATTTAATATGACTAAATAATTTAGCGGTAAAAATTACAGTAACAAAAAAATAAGAATTATAACAATGTGATTGACATTTGGATTGTAACAGAATTGTTAGAGCTGCCAACAATTTATAAAATATATTTTGTGCTAAAAATCTAGCTTCTTTAGAATATTTCTTTGGTCGAGAAGTCAACAAAAGTTCTTGCTTTAAGTACCAATATTATCTGAAGAATCTATAAATTCTCTAAGAGACTTTTCCGTATTTTTAATACTAATCTTTTTGACAGATTTATTTCTTTTAGATTTTAATATATTTTGTATTTGTTAAAAAGATTACAATACTTTTTTCTATACTGATTTACCATTTGCACTTGTTTTTTACATGAATGAACATGAAAAATGATTTTCACATGTATACATTTTTTATAATATAGCAAAGATTTTTTTCTGTGTACAAGCATTCGTTGTTTACGTATAAAATAATTAACTTTGTATGTATAATTGATATTAAAAAATTACATATTATTAACCTATTAATACCTAAGAAAAATATGTCAAATTTAATAAAATGAATCATACATATACAATTTTCGCTCATAAAACGCTCGCTATTGTCTTCATCTGTTGAAAGCTGAAGACGCAAATTTTTACAATCAACGAAACCGCCAAAGCACACAAATACATAAACAATAAGCACAGGAAAAAAATTTTTACAATGAGAACAACGACTTTTGCGCTCTTGTTTGTGTCACACTGCCTTTTTTGTTTTCTTCGCATCATGAAATAATTTTCAAAAATATTTATGCGCATTATTCATATTCTTTGCTAATACACAAACATTGACATCAATTATAAACTGTTTAGAACACATCACAAAGAGAAATATGCAAAAATAAAATAGAACACTACCAACAACAAGTATTGAGAGTTCGAAAATTAATAACTTTGCAACTGACTCAGTGAATAACGAAGTAGATAAATCCAAAAAAAGGAACGTTTAGATAAATTAATATAAACAAATATTTGTTTTGCTTTCTTGGTTATTGGTAAAGAATATGTCTTCGTGGGCTCAGCTCCAATAATCTAGTTAACAAATTGATTGATCTTATATGGAAACACAATTTTCATATTGACACTGAGGATTGGCACAGAAAAATATTTCGTTACCTAAATGATAGCAAGATAAGCTTTTACTCATATCAATTGAAAAGTACGAAAGGTTTAATTGTTGTCATTAAGGAATTTACTCCAGTGTTAATCCGAGAAAAATTATGTAGACCTTGGAAGAACAAGGCTATGAAATTAAGGTTGTTGTTAAAATTTTTAATAAAGAAAAGATTCCCCAGCCAATATTTAAAATTGAGTTATAGCTAAATGATCAAAAGCTAAGGAAAAATATGATAGATTCTATTTATCATATGCGATATTTATTGAATCGCAAAGTAGCTGTAGAGGAACACCTTAAGAGAAAGCGGCTAGTCCAATGTAGCAATTGGCATGTGTTTGTTAACACAATGAAATAACTGGAATTTGTTCAATTAACACCTGTAAACATCATTACTGCTCCTATTAATTCTGGAATAATCATTAGTAGCCAAATATAATGAATAATCATGGAAACATTTCTTATGACAATGTCGTAAGAACAAGCTCCCAAGTTTGGGAAGGTTAGAAACCTTAATGCAAACTCTTTCGCAAACTGTGTCCTCTAAAAATCAAAATACAACAAATTTTATGTTAGTCATGCAAAAGAGAATTCAATAGGTGTTTAGAGCAAAGAATTTATAATTTGGTAAGACATTACATCTGTTAAAAAAATTATACTCTTAACTATTATGAATATATTTTGTATATTAATACCTTATGGGTAAAAATTCCTTGCCAACAACTTTTACTCCTTCTTTAATACATCCTTACGTAGTTTTGACATTGAAACAAAATATTATTGTTCGATTTCTTTTCTTTATTATTTAGCATTTCTTTATGCAATGCAACAATTGCACCTGTTTTCAAATAATCATTCACGGAATAGTCTCGATGCTAATTTTATTATTTTGATTATTTTCAGATTTTTTTTCGAACAATTTAGTAGTTTTTTGATATGAAAAACTATTTGTATATACTTCTTGAATATTTTATAAATGAAGCACGTACGACTAAGCAATATTGAAAGTTTATGTAATTTGCCTCAACGAACGGTTTTGACATACCTTAAAATAATGTAATAGAAACATAACGAGAATCCACGTATGGTGGTCAACGACCAACTCAAAACGTTTTCGGTCTTCCTTACCTTCGAGAATAATCTGTCTCCGGTTTGAAATCTATCCAACGGGATATAAATAATTGTCTTCAATACAAACTATAATATTTCTGCGGACAGCTGGGATCCTGTTCTAGTTTTTATTTGTCTTCATTGTAAATAGAACTTCGATATTGGACTTCCTTTATGGCTTAAGACGATCTCAACATCCTCAGAATTTTTCTATGGGAAAACACCAATTCATATTCCGCAAACACTAATAACAAACTGTACCTCTTAAATTTCAAGAGATTTTGCCTATTATGCAGTTATCAAGTACACGACTTACAAAATGTCTCCATTTTAGACAACAGTCTGTTTCCGATAGATTTTCGCAACTTCTCATATATGGTGTACGATTGCGGTAATAAATATAATTGTACCATATGCAGTAAAAGTCACCATACCTATAATAATATTACAGGCATTTCATGTAAAAATAGGTCATTTATTTTAGGATATGTCATGGTAAATATACACCACATGGCTGTACAAAGCCTGGACACTTGTTAGTCCCGAAGCAGAGGCAACTTTTATTTCAGAAAGCCTGAAGAAACGCCTGAATCTTCATACACAATTTTCGAATGTTCGAACGCCGCTTAAACGTTATCAAGTACTTAGCTTCTAAATTTATAGCCAATAAGTTAACTTGAAAACTATTGTGTTTTATTACCTAATCCCACAATGTGTAGTAAGAATAATTTAGTTGACCATGATGATACAATGCTATCCCTATGGAAATTCAAAGGGTCATAAACGATAATATGAACTCGAGAATCGATTGAACACTTTAGACTCCTTCTTAATAGTTTATATTATTGAGAAGTAAGTAAAGTCATCGATAAAGTATTTTGAACCATTCCATGCTGCAGGTTGTATAGGTCCACAAACATCAGAGTGTATTCTCTCAAGTTGGTGCGTAGGAATTTGACGAAAGAATCACGACAATGTTTCCCTTTGACACAGACATCAGAGAACTCGATCTTCTTCGAATTAATATCAATAACACAAACCTCACCAAATATTGAAATGATGACTGAATAATGTGACCATAACGTTTTTGCCACTATTGATTCTTCCTAGAGTTTGTTACTTTCACTACACACTTTTTTATACTAAGATTCACCTCATCGTCGTAGGTAACCTGTTGCTTTATTATCTAATTTCCATTCAAAATTAAAGCTTTCTTTTTATAAAACCTTACTTCATCTTCGGCAGCATTTTAATATTTAATTTTCTTTACTTATAGTAAGTTATTTCCTAATACGGGAACGTATCTTATTGATTTTGTTGAAAACAACCAAGATAACTCACATGAAAACAAGTATCAGGTGTAAGACACCTGATATTTGTATACTTTAGATTTCCCAGTAATACTTTGCAATAATGTTCGCCATTAGTAATAAATTATAGAAAAAACAAAAATTAATGAGAAATAAAGAAAACAAATCAAAACAAGTAGAATGAGGCAAGTTATTCGATAAAATTAATATGTGTAATCTTTTGTACATTTTTAGTTTTATCTATATTTTTGTTAATGGATATAATATTTTGATAATAAATTTTATTCAAAAATAAAAAATTTCAATGTACATTTTTAGTTTTATCTATATTTTTGTTAATGGATATAATATTTTGATAATAAATTTTATTCAAAAATAAAAAATTTCAAACTACCGAATTGTATTACACCGTATTTTATTTTATAGAACATCCACAAAATACAATACAAATTTAAATTTTAACAAGGGAATTTAGAGTAAAGCAAATGCATTGCACTACACATACACAATTGTGCATGCAAAATAATATATGATATTAGATATGTACTAGTGCATTTTACAAAAATATGAACAATTGTACTTATGTTCAATGTAGTATTATGCTAAGCCAAAACGTATTGCTAAGTATAGCTAGTAATTGAGTGAACAAAAAAAATCTTTCATCCCTGATTTCTGATTGGCTGTCAAATAATATTTTGTAAATAAGGAAAAAAATTAACATAACTATTACAGTAAGTAAATTTGTATAAAATAAAAATAAAAATAGATTTGGTTATGAAGCAGAACTAGCAACTACCGCTGTTGACTTCATAATTTCACATACTCTTCATCTATGCTAAAATAAGCAAATTTGTTAACCTCAACCAACGACAAACTCTGCCGGTTGAAAAACTTTCTATCTATACATTTAATAAACACTATATTTCCTTACATGGTGATCCTGTCACCGTTACTGCTATGGATTTAGTTAATTGTTTTGAAACATCAAGATCGCACTTTGTACAATGGTCAATTTTCGGACACCAAAATATATTTCATCATATTACGTTGTCGACAAAGTGAAAATGACGACAAGTATTAAAATTAATATTGCTACAATTAAATTTTAATTATTATTAAGACTTCATAAAAAACAAATGTTTTAATCAAAATAGTAAATCTTAACATTTGATAGCTTCAACTATCTATTTCATTTGATATTTGTAACACAATATATGACGTACATTTTTATTGTAATAATAATCAATATCACGGAAGAATTAAAAATATAATTTTTTAAGAACAAAATAAATAACTATAGTAGAAAATATAAGTAATAAATAATAAAACATTTAGTAATAAATTACTTTAAAGTATGTATATAAAATCAGTTATAAATAATGTGGAGAACTAGTACAAAATTCGACAAATTTAATTAATGAAGTAGAAATGAATGAATTTAGAACAGAAATAGAAATTTACTTTTTTAATAATTAAAGTAATACAAGTACCAAACAATATAGATCATATAAAATTGTTAGAGATAATTAATTGTAAGCATTCTCGCACTCATTTAAAACTCGCTCACAAAATTTTTCGTATTTTGTTTTTAATTCTACAAGTCAATATTGGTCTTTGTTTATAAAAATGTTAATAACATAATATATTTGAATTCTTGTAGACGATTTGAAACTTCAAAATAGACAAAAAGAATTTTGTAGTCGTCTTAGATTTACTCATATTGAATATGATATTTTATTATGACGAAGCAGGTATAGATGTGTATTGTGAATATCAGAATCCAGTTACTTTTCGGATAAATTTAATTAATTTAAAAAAGTAAATTGCTTAGAAAAACACAAATAATCTGTCCAAATTTCATTGAATTTGGCATAATACTTTTTCCAATAGGCAGACAGACGAACAAATGGTTATAGCTAAATCGACTAAGAATTTTATTTGATTCAAGAATACACAACTTTTGAGGTCTTATAAAATACCCGTACACCATCATAGGTGGTAGGGTATAACGCGTACGTGCAAAAATTGTAACGGGCGGAATAAATTGTTCATTAATTTCTGATGAATAAATACTAATACTACTTTTATATACCGATAGAATCATAATAGATTTAAGATACGATTTAGCGATATCCTTTCGTCCGTCTGACATGTTATCCTTGTATTCTAAAGTGATGAGCTTTATATATATATATATATATATATATATATATATATATATATATATATATATATATATATATATATATATATATATATATATATATATATATATATATATATATATATATATATATATATATATATATAATATATATATATATATATATATATATATATATATATATATATATATATATATATATATATATATATATATATATATATATATATATATATATATATATATATATATATATATATATATAATATATATATATATATATATATATATATATATATATATATATATATATATATATATATTCTTTTCTCATATCTAATTCGAATTTGAAGATCTTTATATGAGTGCATTCTGCTACTAATAACCTAAAAAACTTGTCGTATTTTGCTCCCCGATATTGGTTAGAAAAATATACAGCAAATTTAAAAGTTTTCGATTAAATGTCAAAAAATCTACTTATTTCGTTAAGAAAGGTTGTATAAAACATAATAATTTAGATTCTTCTCTTTCAGAATATCTTACTACATACAGATCAACTCCTAACAAGGATGGAAAATCTCCTGCTGAAATCTTCAATGACCGCCAACCTCGTACTCTACTCTCAATTCTTAAGCCTGATAAAGCCGCAAATAAAAATTCCACCATAGAAAATCATTTCCAAATTAATGATAATGTTTTATGCAAAAAATGTTGGTTCGAGGAAAGATGGTTAAAAGGTGTTATTTTAAAGCGTTTTGGAAATGTGATGTATTTAGTTCAAATTGGTAACAAGGTAATAAGGCGCCATAAGCGCCAAATCAAAATTTTTAAATTAAGAAATAATTTCTTAGATGTAAACCAAGCGCCGCAAACCTAATTACAGCCAGTAAGAAGATCTGATAGATTAAAACGTAAACGTGAAAATTGTTCACCTTTATTTAATCAAAATTGGAATTGATGTGTTTTAACTTTATTTTAAAAAATAAATTTTGATCAACATTATCTTCTACTTTTATGTTTTAAATTTTTTTAAATTAATTTTCAGTCTTGATATTTTGTTTAATAAATATAAATTAAGTTTTATAAAATATATCAAGTTATAAAAGATATCGGACATATATAAGCATATACTCAATATGACCATCTTTAGAACTTGTGATCCTTCAAATCAATTGAAAAATACCTCAGAAATGTCCATGTGAAAATTATGAGGAGTATATGTATGTGCATTTTTTTAGTCAAATTATAAATGAAATTCTCATTTTTGAAAAGAAATTATGTTACCCGAGGTGACAAAAAATTCTCAAAATATATCGTTTATTTGGTTTTAGAAAC
Organism: Cochliomyia hominivorax; assembly: GCA_004302925.2. Classification (NCBI taxonomy): domain Eukaryota; kingdom Metazoa; phylum Arthropoda; class Insecta; order Diptera; family Calliphoridae; genus Cochliomyia; species Cochliomyia hominivorax. The sequence goes on along the minus strand of PYHX02000467.1, from coordinate 49,485,226 downwards.
ATAAACATAAAATGTGTCGAGGAAAAGAAATATTAAAGTAATTGAGAAAAGCAATAAAATACGTATAGAATTGCTACAAACTTCAAACACATGTGTACATGCACAAACATTAAGAAATGTGCTCCACAGAGATGGTTATAATACCCGAATTCCTCTAGAAAGCGTTTAATATCTGCAACACTTCAAAAAGCCAGATTTCTTTTGGGATCACGTTTCATTTAGTCATTAGTCTACATATAATATTTTTATACTGAATAGTGCCAACAAAATATGGAAAAAATTAATGAGGAAATGCAAATAAAAATTTAACACTAACTGTTAAACACGGCGGTGGTTGCATTATGGTGTGGAGGTGCATGGTGGTGAAAAGTGGAAAATTGGATTTTATTGAAAACACAACGGATAAACACGTCCACTTGAACATTTTACGAAAGCGAAGCGCTTCGCGATTTGGTTTAGAAAAAACAATTGCATACATCCCCACAATCACCGGATCTGAACCCGATCGAACATATCTCGGATTTGTTAGATAAAAGGATCCGAAATTACTTCGAAGATATCCCTTAAAATGCATTTTCGATAGAATGGGAAAGAATTACTAAAAATTGTATAAAAGATTAATTAGAAGAATGAGTCGTCGGCTGCAAGCCTTCATTGATTTTTAAATTTGTTTTGCAAAATCATAGGTTCACTTAAACTTTTTTTGTTCACTGTAATTTTTTATAAATAAACAATTCGCAAAAATGCACAAAACAAGAAAAAGATGGTCACATATAATACTCTTCTGTATGTACACAAATTTCTTCGGCAAAACAGAACGAAGACAAATTGTTTGTGTGACAAAAATCAACGTGAATACAATACCCTAATTCTGGTAGATAATTATGTCGCATAAAAAATGAAATGGGAATAAATTTGTCACTTCCGAATTTTCAAAACGTTTCGATGTTTCGCTGATTTTTTTGCCAAAAAGTTAGTTACACTCTTTTTAAGTTATAAAAAAATTTTATATTTTCATGCAAGGCTACTTTATTGGCTTTTGTGTAAAAGAAAAAATTCAATCTATTTTTTCACAATACTCTAATTTCTCAAATCGCAAAGCTGGAATTTTAAAAGAAAAAAATTTAGTAACATAAATTTTTGTTCCCCGATATACATTAAAAGATATAGCAAAAAATATTAAAAAAAACATTTTTGGTAATTTTCGAAAGTTCTTTGGGAATTACGGGATTTCTAAATGTTAAAAGTTTCCGATTAGATGTCAAAAAATATATCTATCTGCAAAAGTTCGTTAAGATAGGTTGAGTAAAACAAATTTTATTTGAAGATCAAAAAAGAATAATTTACAAAAAAAACTTATTCAACACTTTTAAAACATTTCTCCGCAAAAAGTGTGCAACGAATTTTATTATTATAATATAATATAATATAATATAATATAATATAATATAATATAATATAATATAATATAATATAATATAATATAATATAATATAATATAATATAATATATTATATTATATTATATTATATTATATTATATTATATTATATTATATTATATTATATTATATTATATTATATTATATTATATATATTATATTATATTATATTATATTATATTATATTATATTATATTATATTATATTATATTATATTATATTATATTATATTATATTATATTATATTATATTATATTATATTATATTATATTATATTATATTATATTATATTATATTATATTATATTATATTATATTATATTATATTATATTATATTATATTATATTATATTATATTATATTATATTATATTATATTATATTATATTATATTATATTATATTATATTATATTATATTATATTATATTATATTATATTATATTATATTATATTATATTATATTATATTATATTATATTATATTATATTATAATAATAAAATTCGTTGCACACTTTTTGCGGAGAAATGTTTTAAAAGTGTTGAATAAGTTTTTTTTGTAAATTATTCTTTTTTGATCTTCAAATAAAATTTGTTTTACTCAACCTATCTTAACGAACTTTTGCAGATAGATATATTTTTTGACATCTAATCGGAAACTTTTAACATTTAGAAATCCCGTAATTCCCAAAGAACTTTCGAAAATTACAAAAATGTTTTTTTTTAATATTTTTTGCTATATCTTTTAATGTATATCGGGGAACAAAAATTTATGTTACTAAATTTTTTTCTTTTAAAATTCCAGCTTTGCGATTTGAGAAATTAGAGTATTGTGAAAAAATAGATTGAATTTTTTCTTTTACACAAAAGCCAATAAAGTAGCCTTGCATGAAAATATAAAATTTTTTTATAACTTAAAAAGAGTGTAACTAACTTTTTGGCAAAAAAATCAGCGAAACATCGAAACGTTTTGAAAATTCGGAAGTGACAAATTTATTCCCATTTCATTTTTTATGCGACATAATTATCTACCAGAATTAGGGTATTGTATTCACGTTGATTTTTGTCACACAAACAATTTGTCTTCGTTCTGTTTTGCCGAAGAAATTTATGTACATACAGAAGAGTATTATATGTGACCATCTTTTTCTTGTTTTGTGCATTTTTGCGAATTGTTTATTTATAAAAAATTACAGTGAACAAAAAAAGTTTAAGTGAACCTATGATTTTGCAAAACAAATTTAAAAATCAATGAAGGCTTGCAGCCGACGACTCATTCTTCTAATTAATCTTTTATACAATTTTTAGTAATTCTTTCCCATTCTATCGAAAATGCATTTTAAGGGATATCTTCGAAGTAATTTCGGTTCCTTTTATCTAACAAATCCGAGATATGTTCGATCGGGTTCAGATCCGGTGATTGTGGGGATGTATGCAATTGTTTTTTCTAAACCAAATCGCGAAGCGCTTCGCTTTCGTAAAATGTTCAAGTGGACGTGTTTATCCGTTGTGTTTTCAATAAAATCCAATTTTCCACTTTTCACCACCATGCACCTCCACACCATAATGCAACCACCGCCGTGTTTAACAGTTAGTGTTAAATTTTTATTTGCATTTCCTCATTAATTTTTTCCATATTTTGTTGGCACTATTCAGTATAAAAATATTATATGTAGACTAATGACTAAATGAAACGTGATCCCAAAAGAAATCTGGCTTTTTGAAGTGTTGCAGATATTAAACGCTTTCTAGAGGAATTCGGGTATTATAACCATCTCTGTGGAGCACATTTCTTAATGTTTGTGCATGTACACATGTGTTTGAAGTTTGTAGCAATTCTATACGTATTTTATTGCTTTTCTCAATTACTTTAATATTTCTTTTCCTCGACACATTTTATGTTTATGTTTCTAAAACCAAATAAACGATATATTTTGAGAATTTTTTGTCACCTCGGGTAACATAATTTCTTTTCAAAAATGAGAATTTCATTTATAATTTGACTAAAAAAATGCACATACATATACTCCTCATAATTTTCACATGGACATTTCTGAGGTATTTTTCAATTGATTTGAAGGATCACAAGTTCTAAAGATGGTCATATTGAGTATATGCTTATATATGTCCGATATCTTTTATAACTTGATATATTTTATAAAACTTAATTTATATTTATTAAACAAAATATCAAGACTGAAAATTAATTTAAAAAAATTTAAAACATAGAAGTAAAAGATAATGTTGATCAAAATTAATTTTTTAAAATAAAGTTAAAACACATCAATTCCAATTTTGATTAAATAAAGGTGAACAATTTTCACGTTTACGTTTTAATCTATCAGATCTTCTTACTGGCTGTAATTAGGTTTGCGGCGCTTGGTTTACATCTAAGAAATTATTTCTTAATTTAAAAATTTTGATTTGGCGCTTATGGCGCCTTATTACCTTGTTACCAATTTGAACTAAATACATCACATTTCCAAAACGCTTTAAAATAACACCTTTTAACCATCTTTCCTCGAACCAACATTTTTTGCATAAAACATTATCATTAATTTGGAAATGATTTTCTATGGTGGAATTTTTATTTGCGGCTTTATCAGGCTTAAGAATTGAGAGTAGAGTACGAGGTTGGCGGTCATTGAAGATTTCAGCAGGAGATTTTCCATCCTTGTTAGGAGTTGATCTGTATGTAGTAAGATATTCTAAAAGAGAAGAATATAAATTATTACCTCCCCCTAATTGCTTTTTCAAACAAGTTTTAAAAGAACGGACATATCTTTCAACTAGTCCATTTGAAGAAGGAAGAAAAGGTGCTGTTGCGAGGTGTTGAATTCTATTTTCTATGCAAAAGTGATTGAATTATTCTGAGCTGAACTGGGTTCCATTATCTGTTACTATTGCTTCAGGTAGATCTTCGATAGAATATATACTTTGTAGTGACTTGATCGTAGCATTAGATGTGGCATTTTTGATTTTGAATAACCACATACAATCTTTAAAATAACCGCATAATCTAGATGTATTCTTTGCAAAGAGATTATGGCTCTGATCATGAAGAAAAAAATTTAGGAGGATCGCATTACAATAATTTACCATATTAGATATGTCATCATCAAAAATGTAAAGTGTAAAATGTTTTCTCAACTGATTTGGTATTACAACATGACTGTAGTCCGTGGTTCATAATTAAAACCATTTTGTTCTGAGTTAATTTAACGATGCGGAAAATATGGAAGCAATTCCTCAGTTACTTTTCTGGTCAACCATTCATAACGTAATTATATACTTTACGTAAAATACTATCATTTTTGCCTATAATCTGCAATTTCTTGGAAACAAATAAAAAATTGTCCAAATGGACAACTATGTCATTTACTTCAATTGACTTATCAAAATATGGATCTCTTTAAATGGTAGTCTAGATAAAGCATCTGCATTACTGTATTGTTTGCTATTTTTTAAAAACAATTTCATAAGTATAGGAAATATATGTGAAATTACGGCTCCTATACCATATGAAGACGCATCCGTATCTAATACAATTTGCAAATTCTAATCAAAATTTTTCATCATTCAGTTTTCATTGCAAGCTAATGTGTTTTTTAAAGCTCTGAGCAAAATTAAATAAAAATCTAAGTTACAGTGTGAATTAATTAAAACAAATATTAAAAGACGATAGAATAAAATGCTTTCTTAATCCGTGGAATTTTTACAGGATTGTGCATACATTTAGTAAATTATTTAAATAATATAAGTTGTTTTTTTTTTTCAAAGTTTTGTTTTTCCAAATATTAAAAATATTAAATTAGAAAATCATCGTACTTCTCTTAAGAAGATAAACACATAAAGAGAAAAATATGAATCAATCAGTAATGTGTAACCAATGTAATAAAGAGATTACATCGAAAAATTATGTAAAATGTTTCAATTGCAACTCTAATTTTCATTTTTCAACCTGCTCCCCCCTCTCCGAAAACACATATCTTGGTATGTATGTGTTTTCGGGATAAACACATAAAGAGAAAAATATGAATCAATCAGTAATGTGTAACCAATGTAATAAAGAGATTACATCGAAAAATTATGTAAAATGTTTCAATTGCAACTCTAATTTTCATTTTTCAACCTGCTCCCCCCTCTCCGAAAACACATATCTTGGTATGTATGGCGAACGCAAAACATCTTGGAAATGTCATTTATGCAAGCCACGAAGTAGATCTCCTAATACTTTATATCAAGAAAATGTATCTAATATTACTAATAAATTTGCTTTGAACTTTAAAACAAATGTTCCAAATACAATACATAAATGCGATATAAAAAAATTAAAAATTGCAATAGCTCAGTACAAAACTCTTTTTATTTTTGTGAACGTAATGAAATGGAAATAAAAAATATTGAGAACGTTGAATATAAAAAAGTGCTGGAATCGACGGAGTACGTGCCAAAGATTTAAAAATTAACGCAAATTACTTAACTCCAATTATTACAAAACTTATAAATTCCAGCTTAAATAATGCTATTGTACCAAATATACTTAAAACATCAATAGTACGTACTATATACAAAAGCGGAAACAAAGCTGATGTTAGTAATTATAGACCAATATCAATATTACCATTACTAGACAAAATACTTGAGGAAATTGTTGTTAAAAGACTGCAAGATTTTCTTCAAAGATATAACATTATTAACAATAATCAATATGGATATCAAAAAGGCAAAAACATCAATAAATTGCTAGGAAATTTCTCTTCTCTAATAACACATATCTACGTAAACACATGCATGTCCTAATTTTACTTATAGACTTTAGTAAAGCATTTGACACAATATCTCATTCAAAATTATTGAAAATACTTGAAAAAAAACGGTATAAGAGGAGATATCTTGAATTGGTTCAGAAGCTACTTGGAATATAGAACATATTGTGTTAAAGTTAATAGTTGGGTCCAATACTATATATCTTTTACGAGAACGACATGTTGCGAAGTCTTAACAGCTTTTGCGTACGCAGATGACACTGCCTAATTGTTGCCAAGGAAGATACACAAAGCGCAGCTAGAATAATGCAAGAACAGCTTGGTACAGCCACAAAATAGTGCCACGACTACGGTCTTATAATCAACTCTAATAAGACAAAATTAATGCATAATATCAATAATATCAACTGCATTGAATCATGCACTACCACAATTGAAATGGTCAAATCATACAAGTATTTAGGAGTTTATGTTGATGACAATTTTAAATGGAAATTACATATTGAAAATTTGCAGAAAAAGTTAAGAAATTTAATTTAAGCAATATGGCCCCATATAACGTACTACTTTTCACTATGTGAATCTTAGATAAAATATGGCATAACAGCTTGGGGTAATGTAAAATAGAGTAGCACGCTGCAAAAAACTCAAGGCAAATTATTTAAATGGAGGAAAGGTCAACAAAATGGTGAAAATGCTCAACAAATAAACTATGCAAAAGAATTAAAAATATTAAATGTTTAAAACATATACCATACAACAATTATAAAATAATTCGGTGAAAGTTCATTTCTGGAGCCAATTAATCATCCCCATAACACAAGACTGAGGACGGAAGAAGATTCAAAGTAGAGCGTTCTTCTAATGAATATGGTAGAAATATCCTACGTGTTACATTATCTGCTATACTCAACAAAATACCAATGAATTTATTAAATATTAGAAATAATTATAAAAAGCAAAAATTAATAAAAAAAATTATATTATTTTGCAATGAAAATGAAGCTGAATAGCTTCCCGGGTTAGTTTAAACCATGTAAAACTCTTGTTAAATACTTTTTGTAACACTAAAATTTTTTTGTAATCAATAATGTTTATAAATAAATAAAAAAATGTTTTGGAATCAAATGAAAAATTTTACAAATTGGATCTCCTTTATATGGTAGTCTAGATAAAGGATCTGCATTACTGTTTTGTTTGCTATTTTTAAAACCAATTTCATAAGTATAGGGAAATATATGTGAAATTACGGCTCAAATACCATATGAAGACGCATCCGTATCTAATACAATTTGCAAATTCTAATCAAAATGTACAATTTGTGCCAAATAAGTTAGTTGTTTTTTAACTCGCAAAAAGTATAATCTTGTTCGGCACCCCAAACAAACTTTTGATTTTTCTTACGAAGAAGATTGAGTGAACCGCGAAACCGTTGAATAGTTTTTTTACAAAAGAACAATAATAATTAACTTTTCCCATAAAATATTGCAATTCGGCCACATTTTTTGGGTTTGGGAGGATTTTTTATAGCCTCAGTACCTGATTCAAAAGAATAAATTCCGTAGCTGTCAATGGCATGACCCAAATATTCAATTCTTGGTTGCAAAAAACAACATTTTGAGAAATTACATCGAAAACCACAGTCTCTTATTTTTTTAAACAATAATCTAAGATTGTTTTAATGTTCTTCTTCTGTTGAACCTCTACATATAATATCATCCAAATAATTTCCGCATCCCGGAATACCAAAAATTTTATACTTATACAGACCTAAATGAGTATTTACAACAAGAAGTTTTTTCGATCCGTCATCCATTTCTACTCGTAAATACGCATCTGAAAAATCGACCTTAGAAAATGATTTACCATTTTTAATTCTATGGAAAAGACCACGAATTCGTGGAATTGGATACTGTTCCACATACATTTGTGGGTAAATAGTTCCTTTAAAGTCAGCACGATCTTATTATTTGGTTTCAGATTATAACTAATGGTGACGGCCACTGACTATATTAAATAGGTTTCCAAATTCCTAGCTGAGTTAAACGTTCCGCTTCATTCTTAAAAGTCTCATAAATAGAACATGGCATAGATCTTGGTTAACAAAATTTTGGCTTAGCTTCTGGTTTCAATATACTTGTACACAAACCCAAATAAAAAATAAGTCTTTAAATTCTTCACATAGAGATTTCAAAACAATACTTTCCTCAATTTTAAAAATTTGTTCTGCTCTAAGTTTAACCCAAAAATGTTACTGCATTCATTTAAATCAGCCACAAATAAGTTTTAGATTCTTGTGCTCATCTTGGACTGGAACAACATGTATACAACCCAAAACCGGAATTTTGACATTACCATAATCAAAAAGTTTAACAGATGTTGATTTCATTATGGGCTCCTTCAATGACTTATAGCTATCTAAATCAATAACAGATCGCATAGCTCCTATGTCAAACTGAAATCTCATATCCTGATCATTTATTTTAACGCTAATTAACATTCTATTTCCAGACCGTGTAATTATTTTGTCATCAATATCACATGATAAAACTTTAAAATTATCATCTGAACAACTATCTGTCTCAATTTCCTTTTCTTCATCTACTGATTTTATATAACCTTTAAAATTAGATACAGATCTACATATCTATTTTTTACAAATAAAACACTGTGGGTTTAAGAACTTGCAATTTGTCTTACCATGTTTCTTGAAACAACCGCTACCTCCAGGCTATGTTTTCCAACTTCTTTCTGGAATGGTCGATAACATTTATCGCTAATCCAAGATAATAAAAATTGCAATCTTCAACACCATTCACCTTAAAATGCTCTTCTAATTGCCTTTTGTTTGTGTCGAAATATTAACATTTTTGTCAAATTGCTGAAATTTCGGAACTGCTATGCTACGTTGATTTTAATTTTTTGCGAAAATTTGTTACCGTTGCACAAACAATAGGTTTTCCACATACATCATAACTTAGGAGATATTTAGTCTTAAGTAAAATTTTTACTCTCTTTTGGTTCAATTTGGGCCCAAAATATTTTTCTAAAAAATTACTGGATTCTGCATAAAATTCTAAAAAAGTTTTGTGCAAAATTACATACCTAAGTGGTTCCGATATAAAGTTATATTCTTAATTTGAAATAGAAATTAAAAAAAATTGTGACTTTTTTCGAAAAATGTGGTATCTTTCAAATTGATAATTATACTAAAGTCTATACTATATTTTTATAATTATCAAAAAATTCTTAATGCAAAAGTTTGTAAAGCAAATCCGAGGGCATCACCGAGGGGAACACTTTCCCCGCTAGCCTTTTAAGAATTTCGTTAAATTTACTATATTAGGCTATATCTCTTAAGTTATAAGAGATTTCGCACACAAATTATAAGGTCTATCTATACGTATTTTTTTTCAATTAAATCATAAATGAAGTTTTGATTTTTTTTTAAATTCAAATACACTATGGAGATCCACCCTCGGACGATACTAGGAACTTGTGCTTCTTCAAATGAATTGGAAAATACCTCGAATGTCCATGTGAAATTTCATTAAAAAATTCAGTGCCAAAATAACAGAATAACAAAAAAAACTTTTTACGATTACTGTAGCCCTTTCTGAGGCGTAGTCGGTGACCTTCCAAAGTTGACTATCTCGGGTACGTTGAGTTTATTTCAGAATTGAGGGAAAAGAATTTTTTTAATGCTTACATGTGTAATATATGTTTTGGGGGAGAAATAAATTTTTTTAAATTTATTTTTATCAAAAAGATTTAAAAATTTGTATTTAAAAGATGTTCTTAAAACATTTGGAATTTGGAGGGAATAATAGTTAATTTATGATACTTTATTATGGACAAAGCTTCTATATTGTGTTTTTTCATTTAGTGAATAAATGAATCGTTTGATAAAATTTTGTTATTTTTTTCTTGTAGAAAAGAAAGTCCAAAAATTCTATTTTATGTTGAGAATAAGATTATGCAAGCCACTCTCAATAAAATATGATTTTAAACCAATTTCTTGGGGCTCAACTTTAAAGATTTTGTGAAATATGAAAATGTGTTTTTGCTAGCAACCATTAAATTATCTAATGAAGCTGTAAAGATTACAAAATCTGTTAGTGACTGATAATTTTTTAAATCTATGAAAAGTTCGCTTGGAGTTGTTCAACAATTTTTCTCAGTTCGATACTACATTTTCGAAATTTAATTTTGGAATGGTTTTAAATGCTACAAAGTATTACATCGAAACAAGTTCAATAAATATGGCTGAAGAATTTTCAAAGACATATTTCATAATATAATTCGCGTATATGTGGCTTTCAAAATGAACGTCTTCAGTTATATCTCACTTGGGTTGTTTAAGCTTAATACATAAATCTGTTTCAAAACTAGTATAAATTTGGGTTATCCCTTCTTGAATGATTTCATAATTGAAATGATGATGAGCTTGAACTAACTATTTTAGTTACCATTAGTTTTGGTTATATATTATTTAATTCGGTTTCGGACGGGTTATTTTTATTCCCCCCTAATATGTCCTGATTAAAGAATTATTAAGAAATGGACATCACCTACTTAATTCATAATTTTATTAAGTAGTATAAGAACTGCATTTAGTGTAAATTTCATCCCATTAAAAAGGAAAACATGTTGTACTGTTGAGCTGAATTGCTGATCTGTAACAACTATCATCATAAAGGGTGCAACTATTAAAACAGTCAAAATGTTCAACAAAATAAGCTGTTGATAAAACCAATTCTACGGAACTCTTTTACTCGCAACACAAATTTCGCAAGGACTGAACAGATTGTGGGAAATTTGATACGCATTTATTTCAAAATTTATTTCATTTATTTCAAAAAAACGGCTAGTAGATCCTTGATCGCATACAAGGACACAAATATTTATTTCAATGCTTTTCAAATTATTAAAGTTTTCTTTAACAATTTTGCTTAAATTATCCGCTGATAAACAGTTTTGTGAATCGAAGTAGTTTAGACTGAGCGTAAAATTGAAAAACATTGTTTTAATCATAAAAAGCATGTATTAGTGGTTTTAAACCCATCAAGCATTAATTATAACTCAATTCTTTCATTATGCTCATATCATGTACAGTTACAATCATATGCTTGGAATTTCTAATTCAGAGATTTAGTTCTTCTTTATGATTTTAATATATAGAGTATTTTTTCAAAGATTAGAATAATTTTTTCTATACTGATTTACTAATTGTAATTTTTTACAATTTGTGGATACTTTTGCTTTCCATATTTGTTAACTTTAAGTTAATATGTTCCAGTACTTCCTCCATTTCATCTAAATCTATACTGGGTGTATTCTCTGCCTTTTATTTTTTTCCTCCAACGAATGAACCTGAAAAATGATTTTCACATATATACATTTTTTATCATAATCCTTCTCAGAATTTTAAATTTTTCGTCCAAATCTGTCCTAGTATTTAATTTATATATAAGAAAAAAATAAGATTGTGTGATGAAAAAATTGATTCAAAGTACTAACTGTTTTTTAATATATAAAAAATATATTTTTTTTAATTTTTAAATAAATGAAGATAAAATATTAAGGGTCATTATTATAACTTGCCTTTATTGTTCCAAATAGTTAAAAGTAACTTTTATAAAAGCGAGAAATAAAGTTAACTTTAAATTCTTCCGTTACTACAACTTCTTGTAAAATAAGATATATTTTATCGAACATACGGCAATTCCTTAGATAATACCGATTACTTTTGACAGAAAAATATCGGTACAATGAATGTACAATGTTTGATCAAACAACTACTATCAGTTCAAACCAACTGCAGGAAAAATGCCATAATAGCAGCTGAATTTAGTCTATAAAAACAATAGTAAGCAGGCAATCAGGCCCTTTTAAAATCAAAATAAAACAATAAAACTAACAGAGCAGTGCTAGGAAAAATATATATTTTTTGTTGATTTGATAACATCGATTCAACGTAGAGAATACTGATTCACAATCAGTAAGTTCCACTTCAAGAAAATTTAAAATCTAGTTGAAGTTTTTTAGGAGTTACACTGCTCAGGGCTAAGAATTGAATATTTTCACGGAAAAGACAGGGAAAGGGGTAAAATTTTTGATTATATCTAAGATTTTACATATATCAAGAGTTTTTATAGGAGGTGTAGTTCTGACTATATCAAATAATTATAATATAAAAAATAAAGATAACCGAAGGTTCCTTACATAGGTGCCCGAGCAGGGACTATAAATTCAAATAATATTACAAGTGATAAGTGACAAGTGAAAATGGTGCGAACAATGTGGACTTATACTCTTCGAAGAGAAGAATTAGTGCAATATTTGGAAGAGTTTGACTCTTCCAAGTATTGCAATATTTGCTTTGTATGGGGACCACTCCTTCCCCTGGTCCTATCGGAATTTTTCATGAAATTCTTATAAACGAATTTAAATATTCATATTGACAATTTTTCGTTAATTTGAAGAATTTACAAAAAGTTAAGGAAAATTTTAGTTACTGTAGTTCTATGCCCTTTTCGTTGTATTTACTTTTTTTGGTTCAGTGTAGAAAAAATATGCCAAATTTCATAAAATCATACATATACAATTTGGGCTCATAAAACGTACGCTTTGTCTCCATCTATTGAAAGCTGAAAACTTAAGTGATCTCTCAAAAATTTTGCAATCAACTCAAAAACACCTCAGCTCTTACTATGTTCAAAATATATAGCATTATTAAAAAATCTATTTGGACCACTGCGCTACATAACACGAAGGATAAGAAAGTGCAGAAACTTGTAAACTTTGTTCTAGAAGAAACTTATCTACATATACTGATGAATAATTTAGGTATATAAAAGAAAAACCCTCAGGAACAACGTCTGGCACAATTCCATTTAAAACTGGAATATTCGACTGCCATCGACATCGTAAGAAAATGGTCATTTCGTTATGAGGGTGGAAAGATTCCTTTTTTGTTTATAGAGCGTGTGGAAGAACTATACCAAGAACAACGACAGAGTTATTGAAAGATACAGCGTTATTGCGATACAGAAACAACAATAGTCAGTTGCTAACATGGAAGGACTTTCGAAAAGACATTCTAGGATTTATTCCCCCTCATTATTTTGAGAGTTTAGATGAAATCCGAAGACGACAGAAAAAAAACAGAAAAATGTTTTAAAGACTTTGTACAAAATATGATCAGACACGCTGGGTATAGCGCCGATCAACAATTGGAACGTATATTTAGAAATTGTTTGATGGATTATCAAATGTATATTCGAAGACAATATTTTATCACTCTGGAAGGACTTATCCGAATATTCGAAGACTATGAGCTAATCCGCTCGAACCATTCCGAAGTGAGTTACGAACGCCAAAAAATCAGAAATATACAGCTACGAGTTGACAAAACGCATCAGGTATTTAAAGATGCGGACATGAGGGTCAAAGTTATAGATTCTGCCAGAACCAAAGCGTGTTGTTTTGTTGGGAATGTGGAAGAAGAGACATAAGAACAAGAGAATGTTGCAGAAATAACTCGGTAAAAGCCAGAGGACAGTGACAAAAGCAAGGAGAGCCTGCGGCAACACTTGAAAACGTGGCTGAAAATCTGAGAGAAGTGATTGCAGTAGAGAACAAAATCCATTTAGCAAATGGCACAACAGTTTGCCCTGGCAGCAAAAATTGCTATCTGGAGGTAGGGGTGATGCCAAGGATGCTAGATGATGTCATACATGGACAATGTGGTGATCAAAGGGTGAAGTTCAAGCCCATTCCACATCAGGTTTTGGTGGTACAAAAGTAAGTAAAGTGCAAGTGAAGCAAGGTTCAGGCAAGTGAAAATGAAGAAGAAATTTTAACCAAGTTTCTAGAAGAGGAGATGGATAAATTTATAGCAGTCAAAGGTCCAGCAACTCTCATTGAGCACAAAATAATTTTATAAGATGACAGACCGGTCTTACAAAAGGTTTACTCAAAGAAATCCTGATGTATTTATCAATGAGACATATCCTAAGTAAAAGTGGCGGGAAAACAAATGTGAATTAGTGAAGAAGGAACCTGACAAATTTCCAGACTTTATAAACGTTGGGGAGCATCTTTGCCGTCATCCCAAAACTCAAACGAAGATGAAGAATGCGAGACGTGGAAGTTATAAGTTCCATCTTTCCAAAGGAAACGTATTCTACTGAGTATACGAAAAACTATTTCACGGATAACAAACAAGTATTATTGGCCCGGAATGCTCAGAGACATCCGCAGGTACGTTCGTAGTTGCCAAATCTGTCAGCGATATAAAACCAGCCAACAACTACCAACAGGACACATGTTATCCAGTATTGCGAAGAACCTTGGGAGATTGTGTGTGCAGATTTTGTAGGTCTTTTACCCAGATCAAAACATGGAAATAATATGTTGCTGGTATTCACCGATAAATTTTCCACATGGTCAGAATTAATACCATTGCGAAGATCAACTGGATAAACCCTTAAGAAAGCTTTCAGAGAGGGAATCCTAGCAAATTAAGTTGTACCTAAAAAACTTATCACAGACAATGCCACAATTGGCAGCTCCCTATACACACCAGGAAAACACTACGGAACATGTAAATCAAACAGTCAAAATAATGATAGCCTAATATTTTTTCGAAAATCAGAAAACATGGGATGAGGTTCTACCGGAGATCCAACTGGCATTGAATAGCACGAAATCAGACACAACGCAATACAGCGGAGACTTTTTGGTGCAAGGAAAAGAACCTAGACTCCCTAACACCTCATATGATGAAGCAACGCCATGCACAGGAACAAATCATCGAAGTCCATACGAAAAGACAGAAACGTTAGAAGAAATATTTGCTCTGGTAAGGAAAGATATAATAAGAGCTACTAAGGATCAAGCACGTTAATACAACATACGTAGCAGGAATTGGAAATCAAAAGCAAGAGATCTTGTTTGGGCGAAGGAACACCATTTGTCCAGCGCACTATATAATTTCGCAGCTAAACTAGCTTCAAATAGTCGGTTTGATCAAAGTGAAGTAATTACTACAAACTCTCTGAACATGAAATATAGCTATTTACAGCAATAATTAAATCATTATTATAATCGATTTTAAGCGGGAAGATGGGTACAAAAGGAAATTAAAAAAACAACTAACTATTATAAGATAAAATAGAAATAATAGTGAACAGAACTTCGAGAGAAAGGTGGGAGTGTAAGGAATAAATATTGAAGCAAATTTAATATTACCATAATTTATATTTTATATATTTTTTAATGAAAATGTGTGAGGACGTGAAATTTTTTTTTGTTGGCGGGAGATGAATTACATTCATCTAAGATTGGAATGGATTACATCAGTCATATATTTTTTGTTTCTGATAAAGCCGGAGGACTATGGGATAAAGGATGAAACGAAAAGTTCCGGAGGACAAAGAGGTACAAAGGGGTGGAAAAGCACTCAGGTTAAGGACAGGTAGAGAGTCAGACCTCAAATATATCAGAATATGAAAGCCTATGCCTACATCGTTAAGCAGGACAGACGAGTAGTGGCTTATCAGAGAAGCAGCTGCAGTCAGGCAAAGAAAGGAGATTTCCCTGCTGTTATCTATACAGGATTATATGCGTAAGAAGAGCAGCAACATGGAGAATAACATAGAAGTGAATGTGCATGAAGAGTAGCAACAGAGTGATACACTGGAGAATGTATACCAAAAAAACAATCACAATAACAAAGCATAGAAAGCTTCAGTTCCACGCACTTCCACTATTAAGACACTCAGAGGAAAAAGGGGAAAATCATTTTCTTGTCAAGTTATACAATACAATATTAAATATATATTTTGTAGATTTATAAGAAATATGATGCTAATATCCGTTTTTCACGTTAATAAACGTGCACCGGCTTGCATTATTTGTTTGAGGAAAAGCCATACAGTAATTTATACTTTCTCTGCCATCATCCCACATAGATGGTATTCTGGACATATTTCCCAGTATCACGAAATAGTCCCCCAAAGTCCATCCATAAATTTTTTAAGGACGAAAGTCGTTAAAAAATTTATGGATGGACTTTGGGGGGCTATTTCGTGATACTGGGAAATATGTCCAGGATTATTGCAAATACCTTGCATATATAGGTCTAATCTACACTTCCTCTGCCATCATCAAACATAGGTGATATCCTGGCCATACTCTCCAGTGTCACGAAGTAGGCACACGAAATCCATCCATAGATTTTTTCATAGACTTTTTCTTAAATTTTTGAATAAAAAAATTTCGTCCGATCATTTCAGATATCTGACATATATAAGTGTTATCTACACTTTCTCTGTCATCATCTGACATAGGTGGTATCCTGGGCATATTGTCCAGTGTCACGAAATAGGCCTCCAATATTGTTGTCATTAGTGTTATAAATTTTTATCTAGTAAAAATTAATTATTTACTACTAATTTTTATTGTTATTTTTTATGAAACAACCATTTATTTAATAAAAACGATTTAAACATTACAATAGCTTAGTGTAAAAATAATGTTAAATAGTTCTTTATATGCATTTTAGCAAAACAACTGAGTGCATTATTAAGCTGATTAAAATAAGTAACCAGAAAAAAGTACGTACTAAAATTATTAAATATTTTCAACAAAACCCAACCAAAAACGTTGGCCAAGCATTCAAAATTCTGTCCACAAACTGTTTTCAACATCAGTTGATAGAAAACCTGGTTCAGGTAAAAAAAAAGAAGAAGAAGTCCACGTGATATTTCTAAAGGCAAAAAATAGAAAGCATTTAAAAAACAATTCCCAACAGACCGTTAGCTCAGGGCTCGGACCATTTGGTATGTTAAAGCTAAGGCACGGTTGAAAACATAAGCTAAAAAAGTTCCTGACTGAAACGCTGTTAAAAAATGGAGGCCAAAAATTAAGAAGGAAATTGAAGTCAAGTTTAAAAAATATTCCTGCTGTTTTTGATGATTTCTCTTTGCATCTTTCGTGATCCTATAGATATGTTGCCTTGGATATCACTAAACGTTATGCAATTTATCGATCAAATCAGAAAATTCTGGTATATAATTGAGATATTATCCTACAGTGTGTTCAAATTGATTTTTTTGGAAATAATTATGTTACTTCTGAACCGTTAAAGAAACCTTAACGAAATTTCCCACAGAGCTGAGGTGTTTTGAGTTAATTTGGAGGAAAACAAGCACCTATATGATCAGGAGCGAAGTTAGTGATCCTCTAAAGTTGACCATCATGGTAATTTTGATTTTTTTTAATTCAATAAAAAATTATTAATGGATGAAAAAAAAGAAACTTATGAGTTATCTCTATAGAGTTTCGAAAATATTTTAGAGGAAATAAATGTTTAACCCACTTTTAGTCCTGTTTATTTTTTAATTACGGACTTACTGTTGGTCCTAAAAATATGTGTCAGTTTCCCTAAAAATAATATTGGTGCAATAACAATATAAATTAATTTAAAGAGTTATATTAATCTGAAAATGCTACTTTAAAAAAATGAATATTTTTTGTTACTTAAAGGTGGGAACATTTATTCACTTATAAAAATATTTTTTGTTTTGTTGTTTTATAAATAGAATAGAATCCTAGTGTACATGGTAGAGCATGTACACTAGGATTCTATTTTGGCAGACACATGCCAACAGCTACATATGTAAGGCAAACACACAAAAAATACTTTCTGCCGGACCGCCCCTGTAATGATAAGGCGATCGCCTTATTTATACGGAATAAGATTTTGGGCATTTCCGTATGGAAAATTGGGAAACCTTTAAATTACCTGATTTATGAAAAGTTCAATTATATTATAGAAAATTTGAAAAAAAAAAACATCGTTGTTCATTTCATATTAATGTAAGTGTAAATATGAATTTTATTAAAAATTTGTTAATCTGCAATTTCTGAAATTTCCATTGATACCAAACACATATTGTACAAGTTTTTACATTGACTGAAAATCCACACTAAACTAAGACTCCTCTAGTAAAATTTAACTATTTTCCATACATTTCTACGACAAATGTGCTCTGCTTACACACTTAGTTGATATTTGCAAATGTAATATTTGCGTAATTATATCTTCAACCAATACAAGGGATAAAGAGGGTATATTAGCTTTGTCATTCCGGGTGTAACGCTTAGAAGGAATCATCTAAGAGCCCATCATGAATATATTCTTGCATTAGATTAAAATCAGAGCCGATTTATCTATTAGAACAAAAATTGTAGAAATGCATGGAAAATAGCCAAAATTTACAAGAGAATGCCTATTTTAGTGTGGAATTACAGTCAATCTATAAACTTTTAACACATGTGTTAAAAAATTAAAAAAATCGATTTGGAAACACACTCTTCAATTATACATCATAATTTTATAATTTAATAGATTTATCGATCGAAATTGAACCGAATATGTGGTGTGTTATTTCTTTAAGAAAGGACAGAATTATGCTGTTCGGAAGCCTGACGAGGAAAATACAAAATTAACAAAAGACAGATTAATCTTATGATACAAGAAGGAAACCATTCCATTATTAAGGTTTCTCTCAACAGTTCTTAGTTTTGAGGGTTTGCCTCTCTTACTACAAATACCACATTACTGTTTTTGTACCTCTCATTGGCTTGTTTACCATACTGAAAGAATGTTAGGTCATACCAAAAATAAATATAACATAATAACTGACATGTTTTACAAAAACAAATCAAAAATATTTAAACGGTTCTGAATCACATTTGTGTTGTTGGAACGATTTGAGATCAAACGATGCTCGGGTTGTAATTTGGTATCGACAATTTGATTTTTCTTGTTTTAATTTTTTAAGTTTGTTTAAATAGGGAGCACTTTTAATTTATAGAAATTAATAGGGAATATATTTTAACAATAAATTAAAAAGAGATATTGAAAACTGATGATTTTATATTTTGGATTATAATTATATGCAATGTTGTTTAAATCTGTTTTGCTTATGTTTTAATAGAAGCTCAGGGTTCCTTACGCAATGCAATGGAAAAGACGATATTTTGCAGACTACTAGTGTACAATTTTTCAAATCTCCCAACAATTAATTTTGTTTTGGACGAGACATCAGAAAATTCAGCACACTATAATGAAATAACCGTTCAGTGGTAATTGATGTTCTGTGTGTAATTTTCAAAGTGGAAGCTTTTTCAAGGAAATTAAAATTTTTTCAGATCATAATGAATCCAGAAACAGATAGGATCTGACCTTACCGTCATCCTACAGACCAATAAGTCTACTTATTGGTCTGTAGGATGAGAAACTATTTTAAAAGATAAACTTACAAATCTTGAATGACAGAAATATCATGTCAGTTCACCAATTTGGATTTTGTGAAAAAATTTGGATCCATTGAACAGGTAAATCGCTAGAATTGGTTTTCGTGAAAAACATGGAACTATTGAACTAGGTATAACTGGAGAGATACGAAAATATTTTAAATTAAAGAAAAACTGTTTTGCAATCTTGTTAGATATAGCACAGGCTTTTGGTAAAGTTTAAGGGTTTAATACACAAAATAAATTTTATACTACCACTATTTACCCATTCATTACTTGCATTTTATTTGGGTGACTGTACTTTAAGGGTAAAGTATGGGGAACTTATCACAGCGGAAGTTGTGATAAAAGCTGGTGTCCCTCAAAGAAGTGTGGTGGGACCTTTATTACATTTGATTTATACTTCTGATTTGCCCGTATGTAACAACTTTACTATCTTAACATTTGATGATGACATGGCAATCTTGAGCTGTAATAAGAGTCCATATATAGATCATCAGAACTGAACACGTATCTTCGAAGTCTGGAAACATGATTAAAAGATTGACGTATACACGTAAATGAACTAAAGAGTAAGCAAATAACATTCACTCTTATAAGGTAGAATTTTCAACCAGTCACACTTAACAATATTATACCACACTCAGACAGAGCAACATTCCTTCGAATTAATTTGGACAGGCATCTTACTTTGCGTCGTCACATTGAATCCAAGAGTTGATAAATGGTTGGTAAATCATAGATCAAAACTTAGCCTTGACAGCAAAGTCCTTCTGTATAAAACAGTGTTGACACCATGACATACAACTATGGGGCACTGCTAGTAACATTATTGACGTTATACAGAGGGCCCAATCAAGAATACTGGGAATTATGACAATTGTACCTTAGTATATCAGCAACAAGAACATCTAGACCAACCAAATCCTCTTTTATCGAAATTCAAAGTAACTATAGGCTTCGTAGATCAGAATATCCGCCACGATTACCAGAATAATAACCATTTTAGAGAAATCAGTTATTAGTTTTAAGATTGAAGCTACATATTACGAGGTCTAAGATTGGCAGATTCAATATTTAATAAAGAACGTGTATTTTTTTTAAATTTTAATTTAATTTTTTTCGTGAAATGTTTTTCTTGATGCATCGGTAGATCGTTCGGTGCATTTCTTTTCATTCAGGATTTTAATTTGAGTTTTGATTTTATAATATAACAAATAAACAATTGAAATAAAACAAAGACAAGTAACAATACTATACTCCTCAAAACCCTCCACAACAAATGCACATAAAGTAAATACGGTGTGTTTCGTACATGCACAATATATAAAAGTTTTTTTAAGTGATTTTAATCGTTCCTTGTACCTCGGTCTTGTTAAAAAATCTATTTTTTATGTTAGATCCACATTATTATTAAAATTTTAATTAAATCTTAATGAAAAAATATAAGATGATAAAAAATATTTATTATGTGATCTTTAAAATTTTCTTTTTAAAATTAAAAAACATATTAAATAATTATGAAAAAAATATTCCAAAAATTTTATAAAAATCTGCTACTAACAATATTTTAATGAGTGATTGGATGCTATTACAGATACCTATTTTAAGATACCTTTACCTACTATTAAAACAATAACACCCTAAAATTCTTCATATTTGGAGTTGGAAGATAAATAGACCCAAAGAATAAGTAGAAAACCTTCATTAACTAAAGTTGAGGTAAGTTTAATTTTTAGTAGAGAAACATTTTTTAAGACTTTTTACATTTATTCATTCAATTACCTATTTATTATCATAACATAAAGTGAATTAACAATAAGTATACAAATCATAAATTTAATTCCTACATTCTCGAAGTGTCTACCTCCGTCTCAGGTCTAATGTGTTTCTCCTTCTTAAGCGAACGTGCCCAGTGTTTTTTAATATATTTCGAGGGTGTATTTCAAGCTTATTAAAATATTTTCTCGTTGTATTTTTTAAAATTCAAAATTCTATTAAGAAGAAGTTTAGAATCTAAACTAGACATAGAGTTTCTACTAATGAGCTAACTTAATTGAAAGGTTTTTAGGTTTATATGAATTAATTTTGCATCAATATAAGGCCCCGATCAAAATGAATAGCGAGGTATTTAACTCTGTTTATTGGGGCACGTGTCACTACGTAAGCTAAATGTTATATGCGAGCATTTTTTCTACATTTATCTTTTTTCTCCATCCGAAAAATTTAAATGAGTGCGTTTGCTCGTTAGTAAAGGTATAAATTAGGCGCACATTGGACCTAGTGTGCTGCCTTGGTATACATCTGCTCTAATTGGTTGTGGTGTACTTAAAAAGTCTCCTTCATTCCATTCATACTTTGTCGAAAACTTGCAAAACATCGAAAAATATGGATTAGCGATATTTTTTTCCTTAATAAGCTTTGTTTATTACACCTATAAGTCTTTGAGTTTGTACGACAGTACTATGTTTTTTCTGAAACCGAATTGATGATTGGGTATATAATGATTTTGACTTATTAACGAGTCTAACTTGTTCATCAGTAGCTTTTCAAATAGCATAGACAAGTTTGATAACAGACTTATAGGTCTATACGAATCAACTTTTGTCTCATCTCTTCTTAAAATTTACAATTTTAATTTAAAATTAAATCGAATAATGAAATGAAAATACACGAAACGATCCACCGTGAAGTGGGACCGCAAGGAGAAAAATATTTCACTGGAAAAAAATTAAGCGTAAAAAATTAAATGAAAATTTTAAACATTTACAATTATATTATGAAAAACCCCAACTAGAAGAATATGGTTTTTGAGCGATCAGCCAAGCAGCCATACATGAAGAAATAATAATATGAAAAAGAACAAAAAATGTATCTTATATAAAAAATTAATGTTTTTAATAAAATTGTTATTATTATTATTATTATTATTATTATTATTATTATTATTATTATTATTATTATTATTATTATTAAACAAATAATTTTTATTATAATATATTTTTTGAGATTTGCTTGTTTTTTGATTATGGTTTTTATATTTTATATATTATTTTTTTGTTTTATTTCAAAATACAAGTACTTAAAGATTTTTATGGGTGTATAGTACAGAAAATTATATTTCATTAATATTAAATACAAGTGCTTTTTTTGAACATTCGATTATTTCTTCCTCTCATTTGAATAAAATTTCAAGTTCAAGCTAAATGCAATTGGATGACAAAAGAAGAAGAATATGGAACTAATTGTTTTCTTTTACATTTATTAAAAAAGGTTTCCTTATGAAAGTAAAATGAAATAAAATCTTAAAAAATATTGAAACAAAAACTTTAAACTGTATTTTTTTTATTCGATATATTGAACCTCTAAGCATTACTATGTATTTATTTGAATTATTTAATATATTTATAGCCGGAATTTAAAATTTATTTGGTTAAACATTTTATTATTTATTTCATAATTAATATAAACTAATGATAATTAAAAGTTTATAATAAGAAAATTACATCACATAAAAAATCGTACTTGCCATATTTTCTGTAAAATATGACAACTTTATGAAAAATCAATATATTTTAATTTTGTTACCTAAAAATATATTTTGAACTTTTTATGTTATTTTTAACTTTAAAATTTTTTAACAACAAAAACTTAAACAATTATTATTTGTTTATTGTAGATAAATAAAAGTCGTTACCACTATGCACAAATTATTTGTCAAAAGTAATCGGTATTATCTAAAGTATTGGCGTTTGTTCGATAAAAAATCCTATTTTTTCAAGGTAGTTGTAATAACGAAAAAAAATAAAATTAACTTTATTTCTAGCTTTAATTAAAGTTACCTTTTTCTATTTCGAACAATAAAGGCAAGTTGTACTAATGGCCATTAAGGTAGTAGTGAAAATCTAATTTGTGATGAAAATATAAATAAATAGCAAAAGACTATTTATTGCTGAAAATTAGTTTAATAAAAAAATGGTTCAAAGATAAAAAACTATTATAAATGTAAAAATCCAGGTTGGTGGTGAAAATTTTTTTAAGAGCAAAAAACTACTTAAGATATGAAAAACTAGTATATAGGTGAGTAAATATAACAAAAAGCTTTTGTGGTGAAATTTAGTGATAAAAACTAGTTCCATACTAGAGGTGAAATACTAGTTCAGTGGTGTAAGTTTTGTTTAGTGATGCACAAATGTTTTAATTGTAAAAATCTTTGTGTGGAGAAAAACTAATTTTAGTGTAAAAATATAATTGAATAACTAATTTATAGGTGAAAACTTAAGTCAAAAACACGTTTAGTGCAGAAATTACAGTTCAGTGATGATAATTTTGTTTGATGATGGAAAAGTAGTTTAGATGTGAAAGAATAAAATGAAGAATAAATAGTTTAGTGATGAAACTACAAATTAGAAGTGAAAACTATTTAGTAAAAAACTGATTTTTTAAATTTTGTTCTATTTCAAAAAATACTTTTTCTAGGGGTAAATACGTTTGCAGAAAACGAAAATGTAGTTTTGTGGTGAACTATTACTTTCATGGTAAGTATCCACTTTAAGAAACAACCTAATCATATTTTGTTTTTTATTGTTTAATCTAGTTATTATTTTCAAGTAAATGTTATTTTATATTGAAGTATTCGTTTTATGATGAAAACTCCAATTTATTGTGAAAAATCAGAAAAGTTAAGAAAAACTAAAGAAATTTTATTATTAAAGGTGAAGAAATTTTTTTATGATTATAAACTGGCGTTGTGATGAAAAATAAGAATTGATGAAATTAGTGGTGAAAATATTAAAGAATGGAGTTTTTAAGGTGACAAATTTCCTTTAAACAATAAGATTCACTTTAAAACTAGTAAAATATTAGTTTAAATGTGGATCTTGAAATTAGTATTCAGAAATTTTGGTGTTTAATTGTGGAAAAATATTAGTGGACGATGTGGTGAAAAACGTCTGTAGAACATTTTTTTGTCTTGTCTTTGTCTTTTTGTAATAAAATATTTATCTTCTTTCAATCCCTTAATCCTGTAAAATTAAGACTACCAAATTTTGTTCTGAAAACAAAAAATAATTTCAATATTTTCTAATTAATTTGAGTGTTTATTATTTAACTGTTGCATTGTTTTGCAAAAAAGAAATTAAGTTTAATTAAAATATTTATAATTTTTAATAGAAATTGGTTATATATATATATATATATATATATATATATATATATATATATATATATATATATATATATATATATATATATATATATATATATATATATATATATATATATATATATATATATATATATATATATATATATATATATATATATATATATATATATATATATATATATATATATATATATATATAATATTTAATAGAAATTGGTTATATATATATATATATATATATATATATATATATATATATATATATATATATATATATATATATATATATATATATATATATATATATTTAATTAAATTAAAAAAAAAAAAATTAAAAAAATTAAAAAATTCTCCCTATAAAAAGTGGTCCCGAACATACTACTGTAGTGTTTTTTTTTTTAGAATTTTCTGTTGGCAGATATAAAATTTGGTTCGTTCCAAAATAATAATGCGATGTTTTATAACGAATTGCTGAAATATTCTCTTCTCTTTTCTATTGATAAAAATAAAGATTTTGTATTTCTGGAAGATAATGCTGCGGTACACATTTTAAAGTTGTTTAGATCATGGTTTTTACGAACCGGCTAGCTTGCAGTCCGGACTTAAATCCAATGGAGATTTAGTGGGGCTACAAAACCCGTAAAGTTTATTCAAATAATTCCCAAAACAAAAGCATAATGTCTTTAACAGAGCTTAAACTTTAAATGTAGCAAGTTTGCAAGGAATCTTCTTAAAAATCTAAATTAATGCAAGACCGAATTTTTGAGGTAATCCACAAAAAAAAGATTATTATTAAAAATTAAAATTAAATACAAATAAAATAGTTAGTTAACAGTATTTAAAATGAAGCCTTATTTGATTTAATAAAAACATATTTTGCCCATTAAATATCTTCTATTTAATTTTTTCATATTATCTAAAATAGTTATGTGTGTTTATAGGAATATGCTCCAGATTAGGTCATTAACAGAACTTGTTAAATAATAAGTTCTCGAAGAATGAGTGTGTTATAAACTGAAGCCAATTGTCTCCCAACCCTTTTAAAAATGTTGTTAATACTGATATATTTATATTATAACAATTGAATTATTGGTCATTGATGTTTAATATTAAGGTAGATATAAATATAAAATCGATGAACCAAATCACTAAATTACTTTTGATTTTTAGAAGCGGGTGAAATTCTCCTGTCTATAAAATCAAAAGCAAAAAGTTTAAGACTAATAATTGAAATTCATTTAAATGCTATTGTTATATCAAATTTACACTTACATCCAAAAAATATAAATTGAGATTACACAAAAAAATTATTTTAATTATGCTTTCACGAACCTGATATTCCAAGTCCAGAATATGTCAAGATTGCCTGAAAAATTTGAATCATTACAGTTTCTTCTTGATCTGCCATTTTACTTAAGCTTTGTGTTATTTGTTGTCTACTGAAAGCCCAATATGAATGAGGAAATCCCTTGTATGTTTCTCCGTGCTCTTGCACATTGCTGCCCTGCTCAGCCCTTAATTTCTCCAATCGATGTTTTGACAATCTTCGTAAAGTATTTCTAAAAAATCCACCTCCATTCTCCTGAGGTTTTCTTAAAATTTCCATGTCTACCAGTTGTCTTCTGGAAACAACAACATTTTGATAAAGACGGGCACGATCTTCATTTGTTGTACCTTTATTCTTTTTAGGTATTTCAAAGCTATTCATAATCCAATTAGAAAGAGGTGGATAGTACGATATAATGAGTGATCCAATTTCATTTTTTTGAGGAGTTTCAAAGACGAAACATCTTTGTGCTTCCAAAGAAATATTTGAATCTTTGATATTGGGTTTATTTATTTGAACATATTGTCTATTTAAAGTCAGCGTTATAAAACTATCACTAGGGTCTAATATAATTGATTCTATGTCACTATATTTGAACTGATATAATATAAATTTATCTTCAGGTTGAATAAACATGATCCCTTCAAAATTAACTCCAAATATTATATTACTTCCGTGGCTCCAAAATCCTTTGTATATAACATTAAACATCGTTGTTCCGTAAAGAGGATATTGCATAACACAACTTAAGTACAGAACTTTGGCAGTTAATTCATTTCTTGATGCTCCATATTGGCGATGTGCTTGAGCAAGTATAGGAATCCAAAACTCATGTTCTCGAGTTTTTGAAATTCTTTCTGGTAGAAAGTTGCTAACATCCATATAATATTCCGGTTTAGGCTGATTTGACGGATCTCCTAAAGCCACTTGCGATTGAAGTCCTGCCAACTGTAAAGCTACTTTTTCACTCACGGGAAATTCATCGCACTAAAATAATTAAAAAATTCAAATAATATAAGAAGTAATATAAACAAACAGCGAATTTTTTAATTTTGATAATAAAAAGTATTTTGATATAAATAAAAGAATGTACCAAAGCTTTTAAATCCTTTAACACACTATGTGTATACACAAAATTGCAATAGAACTTATCATAAGATTGATAAAATTTGTTACATTTATGGTTATAACTTCTTTCCTATGACGACTTTTTATACCCTGCACACCTCAGGTGGTGAAAAGGCTGTATTAACTTTGTCATTCAAAATCTGAGTCGATTTAGCTATGTCCGTCTATCTGTCTGCCTGTTGTTGGTATCCCCACATTCACATTCATAATTGACAGATCTCAATGAAATTTAGCCTGAGTATTTGCTTTATTCCTTAAAAGCTTCCTATTTCAAACCAGAAAAACTGTTTAGTATAACATAGCATAGTATTGTATAATATAGTATAGTATAGTATAGTATAGTATAGTATAGTATAGTATAGTATAGTATAGTATAGTATAGTATAGTACAGTATAGTATAGTATAGTATAGTATAGTATAGTATAGTATAGTATAGTATAGTATAGTATAGTATAGTTTAGTATAGTATAGTAGAAAGTTAAAGCTAAAAATTTAGCTAATATTATAACTCATTAAGTCTTCCTGTGTTATTTTCAGAATAATGTTTAAATATTGTAAACGTCCATGAGTGTATATTGTAGGGAAGAGTATTGATGATTTGCCATAGCCAAATTTAGCATTCTTACTTGTTATAACCTCCACCGCCAAAAGTGGTGAAGAGGGTATTTCAACTCTGTCATTCTCCGTGTAACGCTAAGAAGGAATCATCTATGACCTCATAATGTATATATATTATTGCATCAAATCGAAGTCTGAGTCGATTTAGATTTTTCCGACTGTGCGTCTGCTCACATGCGCAATATTGACAGAACTCAACGAAATTTGACCTGAGTATCAGCTATAGTCCTGAGAAGTCTTCTTTTTCAAAAATTATCAAAACAGGTTCAGTAGAAAAAAGTTAAAGCCAAAAATATAAACAATTTTTTACTAATTAAGGTTTCTTTTTTATATTTAATAAATACATTCGTATGTTGTATGCGATTGTGGGCGTATATGTAAGTTTGTATGTGCGTATAATGTACATGTATGAAACATTTTTAATTTCCTAGGCAATTGTGATCGGTATTAAGGATTCGGCATAGCCGAATATAGCTTTTTTATTTGTTATTATAATAATGCATATACATAGCTGTATATTTGGGCGAGTCGCATTCCACCTAAAATTTGTCAGTTAAATATCAGAAGGGAATAATACACACATAACCGATTTTTTTTAAACTCAACAATATGTGGAAGATTATAAAGTATTTTTAGATATTTGTTTATTGAAAACACATTTCTTGGAGATCAGCAAAAGCCTTTGGAATACTTAATTTAAATTATTATTGATTTATTTAAATTATAACTGTCAATACTAGACACCTTTAATTTTTATGAAAAATATTACATTGGGAGCAAATAAGTGTACACACCAAAAATACAAAATTCATTTAAGGTTGATTATGTAAGGCAATAGTGTAGTCATATCCGTCCGAAAATTGATTGGGTTGGACTATATACAACTATACGTACTATATCATTGTATCAAAAATCATCAAAATGGGATTTATAGTTCCGAACTGAATTATAATAGGGAGTGATCGGTACAATTTTTCGACTATTCTGTATTAATCAATAGAACGAATCTTCTTCATCATCATAGTTATAAAACGTAACACCACCACCGTCCCCACTGCAATCACTACAACCACAATAACAGCAGCAACAACAAAATCTATAGCAGCCACTATACAAGTTACCGCTTATACCTACTATTGCATTCCGGACACCTGATGATGAAAATCTTATTGCAAGAGTCTAAACTGATGAGTAATTTCAGTTAATACAGTTGTAACGTATAAAATATTCTAGAAGCAACTTCATCCACAATTCTGAGCAGAATAGAGTTTTTCTTGATTTGACTTCCACAGATCAACATCTTTAAGTTCAAGATATCATAGTATCTTCAACTTTAATGAACACCATCAATTTTGGCTCTCGGGTCTCGGGGAAGACCAAAGTGGTGCTTTGTAAGTGAAACAAAAAGACGAACACATCATGGATATGTTGATTGACAGTTACCTGCGCTTTCTGGCGTCTCTGAACAATAACATGATCCAAAAGAAAGCAGACTGATGTAACTTCAGAGAATTTACTAACCACCGTTTTGATGATGTGCCAATTCCTTCAAATGTACATACCGCTAAGAGGAAATTCCTTGCTGTCGCTCCTTTCGTGCCAGCCGGTAGAATTTCTTCAATTCATCAGCATTTCCCTGACGATGCAGCAAGACTTGCAAACGAGCGTGAGAATACCCGAAATACTACTCCAGCGGCCCAAACATCGCTGAGCGGAAGAAATGGTTAGTTTATCTAAACAACTGCAACCTTTAACACTGAAGTGAATAATATGTGGTCGATTATTTGACCTCTTCCAACCTGAAGAAAGATAAGATTGCAATCCATTTAACAGATACTACAACAAATTGCCGACGGAATGTTGTTCCCAAATTCGAAAAGAGAACATAAACCTAAGAAAGTCTCGAAATAGGAACTATCATATTGTATATTGACTATCTTCCTATTATCAGCCGCGATACTCTTGAGGATCTTCTCCTTCCCTCGCAAATCTGTCATCTTGAAGCTACTCACCACCAGCAAAATGAACAATTCAACAGCATTAACTAAAATGTCCACTAAAATCGGTTTGAACCAGCTCGATGTTGAATTTATCCATAGATTTCAAGTAGGAAACAGTTAATATAATCCTTTGTTGACGATCATAAACCCAACAAATTGATTAAACAGATCCTAAACATTTGTAGTTGAATATCGTTCTACATTATGCCCTCGAAAGAATACATACTTGACTTAAAACAAGAAATGATCTAACATCTTCTGGAAGTTGTTCCAAGAATAGAGTTTTCAAAAGTAAGTCATTGAGCTGTCAGGATGCAATGTTTCTTATTACTTGACGAAAATGTGAAAGCTTTTCAATATTATTTAAAAAGACGACGAAGTTTGAATTCACCAGATTTTAATCACTTCCACCTGATGTCAGGATGATGAATATTTGAAACGTGTAAACCAATATTTGTAATAATATATTGGAATTTTGTAAAATCGTGCGTAACATCAGATATAAGAAATATATATTCAATTTGCATAAACCACAATTTGAATCAATAATGTAGACAAAAAGCATTTGAATCGTTAAAAATCGGATTTAGAATCAATTATAGGTTAAAGCAATTTTTTATGTCCTAATTAATAAGAAATTATACTTTTCTTGCACTGTTATAATTTTTTTAATTGTGTAATTATATTTTTGTATTTAAAATGCTTTTTAAAAATTTTGAGAAATTGTATGTCTGGATTAATAATATATTTTGACAAAATACTATTTCTTAATCCACTAAACGAAGGTTAAATTTTTTGGAAAATCTAGATATATTAATGCGATCCTTTCACAGGGAAAGTTGCTACAATCGAAAATGTCAAATTTTGATAATAAAATTGTACACATTGAACAAATATTTGAAATATCCTGAAATATTTAAAAAATTAACAAAATTTCTCCCAATGCTTCAAAACACTCTATTATTATACACACAGAACAAAATTATAATCGTCCGTTTACTGAAAAATATAGAATTAGAAGAAATAGAATGCACCGATAGAGATATTTTAGAAGATAAAAAATTTTTAGCACATTTTGTACGATGTGCAATAAATAATGTTAGTGAAATATCTACATCGAACACTAATGTACCCATCGGTTCGATACAAAAAACTTAATTTTTTTTTATGAAAAATTGGTAAGCAACGGAAAACATAAAAGCTCTCTTAGAGACTTTGTTAACAATGAAACAAACATCTGTTGAAAGCGAGAGAGATTTCACACTCGCGGGTCAATATGTTTCCAAAATTAGAAACCGACTTTCAGTTGAAAAAATGAAATTTTAAAGGTCTTTTAATGCATTAATTTAATTATATGCATGTTAATGTTAAAAGATGCATATTTTTTGTTATTTAAGTACATACGTATATACTTTAGTTTCTAAAATGCATTGAATTATTTTTATTATAATTTTTATACCTCCACTACCACAAATGGTGATGGTATATTAAGTTTGTCATTCTGTGTGTAACGCCCAGAAGGAAAAATCTCAGACAATGTATATATATTATTGCATCAATCAAAAACTGAGTCGATTAAGCTATGTCGCTTGTCGTGGATGAATTCTTAAATTTTGATGCACCCCAAACTCTGTGTCTCATATCGGCCGCAATTTTTAAAATAGTTTACTGAAATTTGTCTGGGATCATTAATTGACCCAGCTCTCATATAAGGGGCTTATAAAACCCTTAAATTTATAACCAATTGTATTGTTTATCAAATTAATTAAAGAAATAGAATGCGACTACGATTCATGCATGACCAATTCCATCTACAAAAAAAATATAAATTAGAACAACGGCATCTTTTATTTTAACATTAAAGTATGTTATTTGTTAAAATATAAATCATATTAATTTTGCATATTTTTATAAGTACATACGTATATACTTTTAGTTTCTAAAATGCATTGAATTATTTTTATTATAATTTTTATACCCTCCACTACCACAAATGGTGATGGTATATTAAGTTTGTCATTCTGTGTGTAACGCCCAGAAGGAAAAATCTCAGACAATGTATATATATTATTGCATCAAATCAAAAACTGAGTCGATTAAGCTATGTCCTGCTATGTCGTGAGAATGGAAACATTCTCACAACTAGAATTATTGTCTGAATTCAATGAAACTTGGCCTAAATCTGATTAACAAGAAAAAAGTTATATGCTATAATATGCAAAATTTTGATGCACCCCAAACTCTGTGTCTCATATCGGCCGCAATTTTTAAAATAGTTTACTGAAATTTGTCTGGGATCATTAATTGACCCAGCTCTCATATAAGGGCCTTTCCCAGAATATGATTTATAGCTTATAAAACCCTTAAATTTTAACCAATTGTATTGAAATTTATCACAATTAATTTTTTAACTATTTTAAATACATGCTATAAATTTTATTAACATGGATCCATATTTTTATACAGTTCCCATATAACGCCCCTTCCCGGAAAACAGGTTTGAGCTTATAAAACAATTAAATAAAGACCAATTCCATTGGAACTCAGTACAATGATTTTTTAAACTATTTTTAATGTATGTTTTAAATTAGAACAATCTCGGTCCATATTTTGATATAGCTCCCATATCAGGCCCCTCAGCGAAAACAGTTTTCAACTATAAAAACGAGTAAATAAAGAACAATTATATTGGAATTCGAGACAATTATTTTGCTAACTGTTCTGAAGATATTATATTAATTTGTCCTATATCGTTCCATATTTTCGTATAGCTACCTTATAACGGGATTTCCAGGAAAACGGGTTTGAGTTTATAAAACATTTATATAAAGATCAATTCCATTAAAATTTAGCACAATGATTTTTCTAACTATAATCAAAGTATATTTTAAATATGAACAATCTTTGTCCAAATTTTGCTGTAGCTTCCATATAAGACCCCTTCCCGGAAAACAGTTTTGAGCTTATAACAAGCATATTTTTTATTTTTATACCCTTCACAATGCAAGTGGTGAAGAGAGTATATTAACTTTGTCATCTGTGTGTAAGAATGAATTTTTTCAGAACCCATAATTCTTATGTATTCTTACTTTAAATCAAAATCTCAGTCGATTTTGGTCAATCTATTTTTTTGCTCACATCCACAAAAATGGACAGAGTTCAATTAAATTTGGTTTAGTAGAAAAAAATTATAACCAAAATTTTAACTAATTTTATGACTAATTAAGTGTTTCTGTGTTATATAATATATACATTTGTGAGTGTATGTGTATATACTTATGTCTATGGAACCTAACGTATTAACTTCACACGAATTTGTGGAGGTATAGAAGATTCGGCATAGCCGAATAAAGCATTCTTACTTGTTTTTAATGTACATTTAATAAGTCCCAATTGTTGTTTTATTTTATGTTTTTAATCTAAATACGAATTAAAAAAATCCTTCGCCTTTGCTTATATAGAATTTTTTGTTTTCTTTTAAGCAACGGACTTAACGTTTAAGGTTAAGTCCCTGTTATAAATAGGCTTTCATAACTTGTAGAAGAAGGAGAAAATGACAACTATTATGAGTCAATATAGATTCTCAATATGTATGCAAAATTTTATTCAAGAATAGTTTTCGTTTTCATTATTCATTACAATAATAGTATAAATATATAAGAGTAATTAATAATTCGCTATTTATGGGCCGATTTTGAAAATTAAAAAAAATCTAAATTTAGAAAAAATTAACTGTTTTTCTAGCTAATTTTGTCCATATATACCATGGGAGATTAAAAATACCAGAAAATGCGTTTTTGCCTAAAACTCAGATGGACCGATTACAGTAATGTTTTCAACTTAAAAATTCTCTTAATTATTTTCGATCTGCTAGTACAATTATGGCTCTAGCTTCAATAGATCGCTCAAAAAGTCGAAAACATTACTTTGCATTACATTGTTAGTGTTTCAAAACTATATCCAACAACAACCACTAGGAAAATAGATATTGTTAATATCTCGGCTATTTATGAACCGATTTGAAATTTAAAAAAAATCAAAATTCGAGGAAAATATTAGTAATTTTTCTGCTTGGTGACTACATTTGTAGCTGCCCCAGGCCTATATCTCGAAAATATAAAGTCCAAAATCTCAAATACATTATTTTAAATGTTGTTCTTGTTTTCCTATAGTAATAAACAACAACCACATTTGACTTAATTAAAAAAAGAATTGACCATATCTCGGTCGTTTATGAACCGATTGTAAAAAATTAAAAAGATTATATTCGGGGAAAAATTTGTAATCCATCAGTGACATAACCAAGTGTATAATTCTCATAGGGGGGTCAAAAAAGGAAAATATGTTTTGTCTCTAACTCAAGAAGTAATGGTCCGATTCATGTCTTCAATGCATAAATCCGCTTAATTTACTGAAATTTATCTGTGAAAAAATAAAGTCTCTAAATATTTTAGATTCTTCAAAAAAATAGAAAAACCCCGAAAAAAGTTTGAGTTACCTTCAGTTTCTTGCTAATATCTGAACTTTTATTAACCAATTTCCGTAGATTTCAATAGCAAAATTCTCGAAAGCATTTTCAATCGTTTGATATACATTTCATACATGTTAATTATGCGTCGGCTTCATAAACTTGATTTCAACCGTCTTACGGACGGACAGACGAACATAGCTCAATCAATTTCTTTTTTCATACCAATCCAGAATATATGATACTTTTGGGGTCTAAGTCGAAGATTGTGGAAATTACAAACGGAATGACAAACTTATATATACCCTTTTGACATTGTTAAATCGAGATTTTATGTCTAATATTAATAAAAATCGTAGAAATTTAACAAAAAAGGTGTCAAATAAACAGATTTTTATTATCATTAACATATTTCTTCAAATTGAAAAATTTTCTTCAAATATATTAAAAAATTAATCAATAGCAAATATTTAATAAAAGATATTAAATTGAATAAAATTAGGTTAAAAATCAACGAAAAATATGTTATATCAACAGATATGTAATAAAAACGGCTGTAACTTAACATAAATAAAATAACACAGAAATTTATTCAGTTCTACGTAGTAAAATGAGTTAATTTGAATAAAATTTTTGTTCATTTAATTATTTTTTCGTCAAATATTTTTTTGTATTTCTTTGTCATGTTAAATGAAATATGACAAAAAACTGTAAACTGAATATAGAT
>PYHX02000467.1:49262756-49437756 GCA_004302925.2 Cochliomyia hominivorax | reverse complement strand
GACTTAATTTGATCATACCTGTTCTATTTCGATCCCAAGAAAATGATTCAAAACATCTTTATCATTAACATTATATTACGTACCAAGTTGGGTTTTAACATCACAAACTATTTTCAGGTCGCTGTATCTGATGATTATATCATCCACGTAGACCGCTATTAATATCAACTTGTTTCCCTTAATACCTTTCTATAAACAAGGTTCACCACCACATGGAGTGAAATAAATTTACCGTAAAACGCTATTCAGTTTAGATTTCTAATCTTTACCGCTTTCATTCAGACCATAATTCGCTTTATGTAATCGTAAAATTTTTCCTGGTGAATTACCGTCGACAAAATGTGTCGGCTTAAGTATATAAATGCCATCATGCAAATTACTATTCAAATATACAGTATTTACATCTACCTCGTACGTTTAATTTTGGCATTACTTTTCCGCTAATGCCAAAATTAAACGTACGGTCTAGTAGCGCAATACTGGAGAAAAAGGTTTCTTGAAAATCTATATCAAACCTTTGACTGCAAACCTTAGCAAATAGGCGTGCCTTGTATATCTCAATTTCATCATAAATATGTCTTTTTAATGCGAATATATTTGCACGGTATAGCCTTATGACCTGTTGGTAAATCCACTAGAGACTAGGTAATATTTTTCTTAAAGCAGAAATCTCTTTCTTCATTGGTTTTTTCCCCAAAAATGTTTATTTTTACCTTTTAGTCCTTTTCAACAGATTGTGATATTTTTTCTTCAACCGCAACGCATACCTTTTTATGTTGTTGTTCTTGTTGAATTACGTTGTATTGTTTTCTCGGCATACCTGGTTTATCACTTCTAATTATTCTAAGCCTTCCAGGTCCTACTATAATTCTTTTTAGGTCACTATTATTTCCAGATTCACTAAATTTTTCCGGTATTAAAATTCTCATCATGACCATGTACCTGCATATAAGGTCGGCAATTGTTGTCAACATTAACTCCATAGTTCTCATGTTCATCTACATATAATATTAAATAATCATCTGCTCCAAGATGAGTCTCTTTGTTGTCATCAGTTCTATTGAACAAATCTTCATCGAAAAAATATCTCTTTGTTCAACAACTTCACATGTTGTCGTATCAAATAATCTATAAGCCTTCGAAATTGCTGAATATTAAACTAAAATATATGGTGTAATCTTGGCTTTAAACTTCGATTGATTTGATGATTTGTTTAAACTTAATTTGTTCGCACCAAATGCACTTAAATGTTGCACATTAGGCTTTTTATCGAACCACACCTCATCCTCTATAATCTAATTGTTTGTTGAACATCTTCTCCTTATGTGTGACGCAGTATTTGCAGCTTCTGCCCATAGATATTCCTTCACGTTTGCATGAACCATCATAGATCTTGCCCTTTCATTGAGCGTTTTGTGTATTCTCTCCGCCACACCTTTCTCTTGTCGGGTATATGGGACGGTTAATTATCTTTTAATTCCTTCTTTAGACAAAAATATATTAAACTTTGAGCTTACGTATTCACCCCGTTGTCGGTTCTCAACACTTTTTTTAATAATTTAAGATTATTAAACACTTCGGCTTAACTTATTATGAAAAAACAAAGATTTTGAATGACTTATCGTCTATAAATGTAAAATAAATATTTTGTACCACCAACAGATTTATCATTAAATGGAACACAAACATCAGAGTGTAAAATTTTCAGTAACTTTGTTGTTTTTCTTGTAGACTCTCTTGGAAATAGTACTACATGTATTTTGCTTAACATACATGTTTTATAGCTCGTTTGTTCATTATGTATTTAACATTCAATCCAGTCACCATATGTTTGTTTGATAAATGTTGCTGACTGTCAAAGTTGAGATGCGCATACTCTCTCTTGCTTTTGTGTATTCATTCTGCATATAAACATGCTGTGTCTGCGCTCTGCCATTATAACAACAACACCCTCAGCTCTCTTAATGCTGCTCCCTTTGAATTAAATTCTGCGTAGTAACCATAGTCTACAACTTTGTTGATAGATATAAAATTTGCTTGCAATTCAGTAAATAACAAAACATTTTGTAGAAAAATTAAAAAAATTATTGTTATAAATTAATACATCGCCTTTTCCATTGGCGTTTATGTGTTTGTTGCCAGCCAAAGCAATAACTTCATGATGATCTTGAAAACGTACAAACATTTCTTTATCGTTACACATATGTGATGTTCGTGTTCGTTGTTTTTGCAGTGTATGTCTGTTGTGAAGAGTTTATTATTGCATGCACGTTGTCAATTTTTTCTTCTCTTATTTTTCCTTCTTCGAGAAGTTTCTGTTTCTTTAATGCAAATGTAAGCGATTCATCTCTTGTTTCCATGGCTATTACAAAATTTTCGAATTCTGTTGGCAGACTAAATAATAGCATTGTAACTAATAACTCCTCCTAAATTTGGATTCCACATTCTTTTCATTTCAGTTTTTCAATTTTAATCATTGGTGCACTCACTGTAATTCTTTCCAAATATAACTTTAAACACTTTTACTTACTAAACAATATGTAATGCAGGACACTTTGGCGTTGGCCGTTTCAGGTTTCAATTTCTAATCAAAGCATGTAGTTGGTCTGGGCCCATAACCTGATAAATTTTATTGTTTCAAGAAAATTAAATGTGTTTACTCTTTGAACTTTAAAATGATAGTAAGTTTGACAATTTTTACATAACACTTTGCAAAACTAACAGCGTACACATTGTCTAAGATTTAACAAAAAAAAAACTTTTCAATATTGTATGTGTTTTTGAGTGTATATGTGTATGAGTATGTATATACATCTTCTTTCTTCACACGCATTTATGCTATAGACATAGCCGAATATAGCATTCTTAATTGTTTAATATTAATTTCCTTTTTATAAAAATGTATTATTCGATACCAATATTTATAGGTACTTTCAAGAATATGCCTTTGGCCGGAATTATTGTTTACACTAAGTGTTAAGTATTCTTCAACTCTACTCATCTTTGCACTTGGTTTTACATTTATAAAATGGAAAAAACTTGTATGAGATTTTAACAGTAATAGTTTGTTCTTTCTTCGAAGAAAAACTACATTAGATATAAATGTGTTAAGTATTTATTTATAAAAAATATTGCTGCATTGTTAATTATCAGATTACAATTAAAATGCATCTGATGACTCTTTATACAGTGTGTAAAATATATCTTTGCGATCATAAAAAATGAAAATTTTTAAATCATTAATGAATTCCAATTAAAAATTCTTTAATTATCCATTTTTTCTGTACACATTTTTCTATTTACGACTAAAAGACACTAGATTTTCCAAATACACGGAAATATTACATCAACACCAAGAAAAAAGAAATTTAGATACTTTTAAGTGTGTGCACTTCTCATATTTTTATGATTACAAAGATATATTTGACAAACTGTATCTTAAACATTTCTATATGTTTATTGTTGTCTTATATTTATAAAAATATATTATATTGTGCTGAATGACTATTATTTATATAAATTAAGAGGTTGAGAATATATCAACCTATTCTCTATATGAATACATTTTACTATATTTTATTTTTTTTATTGCTATCACAAATATGAAAAAAATACTTTATCATGGTACTCAATAAAAACTTGCAGCGAACATAAGGTAGTGTATCCATATTTTTAATTATATGATACATTTTAGAATACAATAGGGACATTCACACGGTATTCATGAAGTCGTATTGCCATAAAGAACAAAAGTTTTGATATAATCTTAAAATACTGTTTTTGTGTTTCAAAGAAAAAAAGTTATTCATAGCCTTTACTACAAATGCGTGTGTGAAGTAAGTTCATTATATTACGTACATATATACTAAGAAACTCATACAATATTTAAGTTTAAATACCCTCCACCACCACAAGTGGTGAGGGTATATTAAGTTTGTCATTCTATGTGTAACGCCAAGAAGGAATCATCTCAGACCCTACAATGTATATATATTATTGCATCAAATCAAAACTGAGTCGATTTAGCTATGTCGAACCACACCTCATCCTCTATACTCTAATTGTTTGTTGAACATCTTCTCCTTATGTGTGACGCAGTATTTGAAGCTTCTGCCCATAGATATTCCTTCACGTTTGCATGAACCATCATAGATCTTGCCCTTTCATTGAGCGTTTTGTGTATTCTCTCCACCACACCTTTCTCTTGTCGGGTATATGGGACGGTTAATTATCTTTAATTCCTTCTTTAGACAAAAATATATTAAACTTTGAGTTTACGTATTCACCCCCGTTGTCGGTTCTCAACACTTTTTTTAATAATTTAAGATTATTAAACACTTCGGCTTAACTTATTATGAAAAAACAAAGATTTTGAGTGACTTATAGTCTATAAATGTAAAATAAATATTTTGTACCACCAACAGATTTATCATTAAATGGAACACAAACATCAGAGTGTAAAATTTTCAGTAACTTTGTTGTTTTTCTTGTAGAGTCTCTTGGAAATAGTACTACATGTATTTTGCTTAACATACATGTTTTATAGCTCGTTTGTTCATTATGTATTTAACATTCAATCCAGACACCATATGTTTGTTTGATAAATGTTGCTGACTGTTAAAGTTGAGATGCGCATACTCTCTCTTGCTTTTGTGTATTCACTCTGCATATAAACATGTTGTGTCTGCGCTCTGCCATTATAACAACAACACCCTCAGCTCTCTTAATGCTGCTCCCTTTGAATTAAATTCTGCGTAGTAACCATAGTCTACAACTTTGTTGATACATATAAAATTTGATGCAATTCAGTAGATAACAAAACATTTTGTAGAAAAATTAAAAATTATTGTTATAAATTAATACATCACCTTTTCCATTGGCGTCTATGTGTTTGTTGCCAGCCAAAGCAATAACTTCATGATGATCTTGAAAACGTACAAACATTTCTTTATCGTTACACATATGTGATGTTCGTGTTCGTTGTTTTTGCAGTGTATGTCTGTTGTGAAGAGTTTATTATTGCATGCACGTTGTCAATTTTTTCTTCTCTTCTTTTTCCTTCTTCGAGAAGTTTCTGTTTCTTTAATGCAAATGTAAGCGATTCATCTCTTGTTTCCATGGCTATTACAAAATTTTCGAATTCTGTTGGCAGACTAAATAATAGCATTGTAACTAATAACTCCTCCTAAATTTGGAGTCCACATTCTTTTCATTTCAGTTTTTCAATTTTAATCATTGGTGCACTCATTGTAATTCTTTCCAAATATAACTTTAAACACTTTTATTTATTAAACAATATGTAATGCAGGATACTTTGGCGTTGGCCGTTTCAGGTTTCAATTTCTAATCAAAGCATGTAGTTGGCCTGGGCCCATAACCTGATAAATTTTATTGTTTCAAGAAAATTAAATGTGTTTACTCTTTGAACTTTAAAATGATAGTAAGTTTGACAATTTTTACATAACACTTTGCAAAACTAACAGCGTACACATTGTCTAAGATTTAACAAAAAAAAAAACTTTTCAATATTGTATGTGTTTTTGAGTGTATATGTGTATGAGTATGTATATACATCTTCTTTCTTCACACGCATTTGTGCTATAGACATAGCCGAATATAGCATTCTTAATTGTTTAATATTAATTTCCTTTTTATAAAAATGTATTATTCGATACCAATATTTATAGGTACTTTCAAGAATATGCCTTTGGCCGGAATTATTGTTTACACTAAGTGTTAA
Organism: Cochliomyia hominivorax; assembly: GCA_004302925.2. Taxonomy (NCBI): domain Eukaryota; kingdom Metazoa; phylum Arthropoda; class Insecta; order Diptera; family Calliphoridae; genus Cochliomyia; species Cochliomyia hominivorax. Next base: position 49,432,016 of record PYHX02000467.1, on the reverse strand, counting down.
GTATTCTTCAACTCTACTCATCTTTGCACTTGGTTTTACATTTATAAAATGGAAAAAACTTGTATGAGATTTTAACAGTAATAGTTTGTTCTTTCTTCGAAGAAAAACTACATTAGATATAAATGTGTTAAGTATTTATTTATAAAAAATATTGCTGCATTGTTAATTATCAGATTACAATTAAAATGCATCTGATGACTCTTTATACAGTTTGTAAAATATATCTTTGCGATCATAAAAAATGAAAATTTTTAAATCATTAATGAATTCCAATTAAAAATTCTTTAATTATCCATTTTTTCTGTACACATTTTTCTATTTACGACTAAAAGACACTAGATTTTCCAAATACACGGAAATATTACATCAACACCAAGAAAAAAGAAATTTAGATACTTTTAAGTGTGTGCACTTCTCATATTTTTATGATTACAAAGATATATTTGACAAACTGTATCTTAAACATTTCTATATGTTTATTGTTGTCTTATATTTATAAAAATATATTATATTGTGCTGAATGACTATTATTTATATAAATTAAGAGGTTGAGAATATATCAACCTATTCTCTATATGAATACATTTTACTATATTTTATTTTTTTATTGCTATCACAAATATGAAAAAATGCTTTATCAAGGTACTCAATAAAAACTTGCAGCGAACATAAGGCAGTGTATCCATATTTTTTAATTATGATACATTTTAGAATATTTTAGAATACAATAGGGACATTCACACGGTATTCATGAAGTCGTATTGCCATAAAGAACAAAAGTTCTGCAATAAGCTTAAAATACTGTAGCTATGTCCGTCTGTCTGTTGGAAACATTCTCACGCCTAAAATAATTGTCCGAATTCAATAAAACTTGGCCACATTGTTTGTTATTGTCCTAAGCAGTTTGCTATTTAAAACCAGCTATATTGGTTAAAAAGCAAGGAATTTATGAACCGATATCTGAAACAACCTCAAAATTTCAAAAATTTACTCTTATAATTTCTTCTAAAAATGTAATTGGACTTAAACAAAAAATTAACTTTAGCAAACAATTGCACGTGCTTCATCATTGTGCAAAAAATTATCAAAATCTGTTTAACAGGAAAAAAGTTAAGGGTATAATACGCAAAATGTTGATACAACCCAAACTCTTTGTGTCATATGGTCCGCAATTTTTAAGATAATTTACTGAAATTTGTCACATACACTTATTTGGGTACAATAATAAATTCAAAGAAGTCATATTGTTCTGAGATCATTAATTGACCCAGCTCCCACATAAGGCCCCTTGCCGGAATATGATTTATAGCTTATAAAACTTTCAAATTTGAACCAATTCTATTGAAATTTGGCACAATTAATTTTCTAACTGTTCTTAATTATTTGTTATAAATTTTATTAACATGGGTCCATATTTTGATATAGCTCCCATATAACGCCCCTTCCCGGAAAACAGGTTTGAGCTTATAAAGCAATCAAATAAAGACTAATTCCATTGGAATTCAGTATAAAGCATTTTTAACTATTTTTAATGCATATTTTTAATTAGAACAATCTCGGTCCATATTTTGATCTAGCTCCCATATCAGGCCCCTCACATAAAACAGTTTTCAGCTTATAAAACGAGTAAATTAAGACCAATTCTATAGAAATTCGACACAATTATTTTGGTAACTGTTATGAAGGTATTATATTAATTTGTCCTATATCGTTCCAAATTTTCCTATAGCTCCCTTATAACGGGATTTGTCGGAAAACGGGTTTCAGTTTATAAAACATTTAAATAAAGATCAATTCCATTAAAATTTAGCACAACGATTTTTCTAACTATAATCAAAGTATATTACAAATATGAATAATCTTGGTCCAAATTTTGCTGTAGCTCCCATATAAGACCCCTTCCCGGAATACAGTTTTGAGATTTTTTGTTTTTATACGCTAACAATACAAGTGGCAAGGAATATTTTTTTTATACTCAATAATGTATAAATTTTTACATCAAATTAAAATCTCAGTCGATTTTCATCAATCTCTCTGTCTGTTCCATCTACAAAAATTTACAGAACTCAATGAAATTTGGTAGAAAAAAGGCAGTTCAGTAGAAAAAAAGTTATAGCCAAAATTATAACTAGTTTTATGACTCATTAAGTGCTTCTATGTTAAATGCTATATACATTTGTGAATATATGTGTATCTATGGAATATATGTATATCTATGGAACCTAACGTGTTAACTTCACACGAATTTGTGTTGGATTGAAGATTTGGCACCGCCGAATATAGCATTCTTACTTGTTTATTGTTAAATATAACACAGGAAAAATTTAATGAGCAAAAAAACTAGTTATATTCTTGGCTATAATTTCTGAACCGATTTTGATAATTTTTTGAACATTAATGAGGTACATATAATTTTATATTATGGCAAAGTTTTATTCTAAATTGTTAATTTTTTATTGACATTTTTAAGATAAATCTTCTTTCAGGTATCTGTGTATACCTTGTAATATAGTGAACATATTTTGTTGGTTTTCATAATTTTTATTTACATCGGAATTCTAACAAAGACACAATGAACTCAAGACAAGTAAGACTGTGCCGAATCTTAAATAATCTCCACCACCAACATTATGCAAAAATTAGCATAAGTAGAAGATACTACAGCAAATAAATTATTCGTTCAATTTAACGTTCAATGTAGAAAGTTTCCATTATTATAATAACGTCTATGAAAAGAAATTAGAGACATATGTGGGAGTTAAAGTAAAATATGAGCCGATGTTGGTCAGGTTAATAATATATATTGAAACAGTTAAAAAATAATTGAGCCGATTTCAATAGAATTTGTCAATATTTACTAGTTTTAAAGGTCTTTCAGAATTGAGAAAAAATTGTGTAGACCAGAAGGAAAAAGTTGATTTTCAGGTGAAAAATTTTAACCACATTTTTGAAAAATTTCAGAAAAAAAATCAATTTTTTTTTTAATTTCTATATTAAAACAACATGACATTTTATCGAATTCTCATAGATATACGATTCTTGCACACAATTTGTTTAGAATTTTAATATATACAATATTATTTCACCTCAACATAAGCTCAAACACGCTTAATTTAAACTACATGAAAAAAGAATCAATTTCAAATCAACGTCGATTTTTGTGCGTAGAATGTCCATATACAGTTTAGTTAAAAAACATTCAGTATTTCCACAGATACAGAATTATTTGCAAAAAATGTGAATTGGGACCGCTGTGTAATGTGAAAAAATAGCAAATTCTCAAAAATATATCGGTTATTAGAGTTTTACAAACAGAAAATTTATCAAATATTCATTTAACAAAAACTATAACTATAAGAAATCGCAAATTTCACCGCTCTTTTTGAGATGCGGTAAACCATTTTGAATGTGGAAAATATAATATTGAAAACAATAATCATAAAAATGATATGTGATCGAAGCATAATCTTATTTTCATGGAAAAGAATTTAATTAAAATGGAATGCGTTGAGTTTTTTATCATCCTTGAATTAGGTAAAAATTTTAAAACAATAGTAAGTTTGTTTATTAATAGTTATAGTCTGTAGTTTTAGCGCAAATTTTTAAAATCCGAATTTTAAGATTGAAATACAAATGAGATAAATTTTACTTATTTTAGAGAACTAAAGATGAATATTATATCGAATTTTTGCGAATCCTTCGAAAATTTTGTTAATTTTAATTAGTATTAACATTCAAAATATTTACAACATGCGGAAATAAAAATTAAAAAATATTTTCTCTTTTAAATTTATTATCGTATCAAAGGGAAATTTATTGCTCAAGTTAAATTTTTATATGATTATAATCTAAACTTAATTGTGAATAGTTTTTTGATGATTTTTCTTCTAAAATGATGATTTTATATATATATATATATATATATATATATATATATATATATATATATATATATATATATATATATATATATATATATATATATATATATAAATCATCAAAAACTATTCACAATTAATTTAAAAAAACTAAAACTAAAAGACTATAACTATTATATATATATATATATATATATATATATATATATATATATATATATATATATATATATATATATATATATATATATATATATATATATATATATATATATATATATATATATATATATATATATATATATATATATATATATATATATATATATATAACCTTTCTAAGATCAACAGCCATACATTATTTATTGTAAAAATCGAAACATTATGCAAGTGAACTTTTCTTAATATTGGACTATATATCAAAATAGTTCTTTTTTGCAAATTATAACAAACATGCATTAATTATATTGGATCTTCTCTCAACATAACATTTTACTTAAAAGGCTCAAATATTATATAATTTATTACAGTAATTTTGTAATTTAAAAATTTAAATCAAATATCTTTTGTTTTGTTTATGTTTGCAATTTTTATACCCTTGACTACCACAAGTGGTGAGGGTATATTATGATTATCATTCCGTGTGTAACGCCAAGAAGGAATCATCTCAGATCCTACAATGTTATTATTATTGCATCAAATCAATAACTGAATCGATTTAGCTATGTCCGCCATTCCGTCTGTTTGTCTGTTAGAAACATTCTCACACCTAGAATACTGGCCGAATTCAATTAAACATTCTCACGCCTAGAATAATTGTTGAGATTATAACAAGCATATTTTTTGTTTTTATGCCCTCCACACCAAATACCACTTGTATTTGTCATTCTGTGTGTAACGTTAACAATGAATTTTTTCAGACCCCATAATGCATAATGATTTTCGTTAATCTGTCTGTCTGCTCACATCCACAAACATTGACAGAGCTCAATGAATTTTGGCCTTATATCAGAAAATATACTTTTTAAAGATTCGTTCATTTAAAACAAATTTAATTTCAAGAATGTCTTAAAGCATTCAATAAAATATTTAGTTTTTAATACAAAATTTTGATTTCGCACATAAAAAAGTGTTTTAATCATTAACGATTTTTAAAATCTAAGTATTTATTTGACAAATATGGCAAATTTTCTTAAAAACTCTCTGACACCCCTGATAACAATGCTTAAAATAATAAATCTAATTTCTCACTTCTTTTTTGAGTTTTCAACTAGAGTTAAAGTATTCTCTAAACAATAAAATCGTCAACTAAATTACAATTTTATATTTTTAACATTGTTTACATTTTATATATTTTTAATAGTTTCATTTAATTCAAATAAAAGACTTTTTTCAATGACATCTTCATTATCTGATATATTATTTAAATTTTATTAAACAAACGACTTACTTTATTAAGAAAAAACAATATTTATAGATCTGAGATATAAAATCAAAGAATATAAAAGTTTTATTCGCCTCTCATTTAGTATAAATTTCATACATCCTTTGCAATTTGGTTATTACATAGTGGTCCGTTTTTTTCTGGAAATAATTTTGTAATTTAGGAGATGAAATTGTTTCTAGTAGTTCATGAGGTCGAAAATTGGATCTCCAAAATTAATCACCTCTGGTATGACAATTTTTTTAAATCGCCAAAATTTTATTTATTTTATTTATCGATTAAAAAAATATTTTACTTACAATATGATTACATATGTATGGTATCTCTTATATTTCGTTAATTTTCAAATATTTACATGAAAAATATACAAATTTCAAGAAAGGTGGCCCAAGATTCAGTTAATTTTTGGAAAGGTGATTAAATTTTTTATGGTATTTAGTTTTGTTGGAAAGAATAATTACTTGAAAAATAATATGTATATAATAAAGTATTTAAACAAAATATCTTTAACAGTTTTTCAAAAGTTAAAAAATTGTATTTTCGGTACAATTTTGTAAAAAAACATTTAATATTTGACATTAAAAATGTCTATAGGAATTAAGCTATTGATATGAGATTTAAATATAATATTGTCAAAGTTGCATTTTTCACTCCGAAATATTCAAAATTCAAATCGGAGTAAAAATGGTTAAAAAAATTACTTTTTATAGTAAATTGCACACCCTGCCTTTATTAGAGGTTTGGTCCATTATAGATTTCTATATTGGGTAGCTATTAAATGCAACTATATGTTCAAGGTACATTTTTGACAGTTCTAGCTTTGAAATTTTTTTCTCCTCAAAAAACTAAAAAAAAAGAAAGAAGAAATTCCGATTGAATCCACATAAATTATTTAGAAATTGTACAAATTTCAATTTGGGCTAAAAACACCCCAAGAAAGGCTTAGAGAAATGTCGTTAAAAAGTATTATATTGTTCCAAAGTTACATAATTATTCCAAATAAAAAAATAAGTTTGGTTCTTTGAATTTTGTAATAAGAAATCTGCCGTAAAGTTTTTTATAAATGAATACTAAATCTTTGCTACTGAATCTTTGCTTTATGGAATTTGTATCTTATTTGTCTCCAGAAATTTTCTTTTATTATTTACCGATAAAGGATTAATCGATTGGATACACTTATATTTACCTTACATATGTAGCTGTATATAATATGTACGAGTTTTATTTTTTTATAGAAATTTACAAGAAATTTACAGAACTAGAAACAAATTTTTACGAAAATTCTTTCACCAAACTTTGGTAATCTCTTGAAAAACTTAAGAACAAAATGTAAAAATTAATGAAATTCTAAAACAAGCAATTAAAGTGCTTCCCTTACTGTCATCGGATTTGTCGCACATGTATGCACTTGCGTTTAGAACTTTTTCAAAATTATTAAGAAATAATTACAGTGTAGAGATAAATGGTGAATTTTAAACCAAAAAAATGCTAGCACTTTTTGATAAAAAATATGACAGGTCATATTTATTACTTAAAGCATTTAAAAATTTTACTTTGAATACATATATCGTTCATTAACAATAAGAAATAACAATAAGAATAAATATGCGAGCATATTTGTTAATCAAATCATAAATGAAATCTTGTCGATTTAATTTTGATAGATTACAGAGTAGCAAAATCTCTTTTTTCAAATAATCTTCATTTTTTCTCTTTTTTGAGGAGATTATGATCTGTGCAAAATGGAAAAAAACCTATTTAATTATTCATTTAGCGAAGAGCAAAAAAATAATTTTATTTTTTTATTTCTCAAAATTGCGAAATGATTGAAAAGAAAACAAAAAAGAAACAACCAAAAATGTGCATACACAAGCACACAACAAATTCTTGTCCCAATAAAACTAACTGTTGTTGTCTTATACAAAAAATGTAATAACAAAAGCCTACAAAAGAGGCGAAAAAAATTATAACAAAAGTTAACACATTTTAATATGGGAGTATATTTGTATATTCATACAGAAGTTGTAAACATACAAATACCCTTTATAAAAATCATTTTTCACTGCTATACACAACTTCAAAGCAATTTGTGCGAATTATTCATTATAAAATTCTTTTTCGGATTTGGCTCTTTTTATACCCCCAACTACCACAAGTGGTGATGAGGGTATATTAACTTTGTCATTTTGTGTGTAACGCCAAGAAGGAATCATCTCAGAACTTACAAAAAATATATATTATTGCATCAAATCAAAATTTGAATTAGCTGTGTCCGTCTGTCTGTCTGTTAGAAACATTCTCACGTCTAGAATAATTGTCCGATTTCAATGAAATTTGCTATTAAAAATCAGCTATATCCGTTTATAACCAAGGACGTTATAGACCGATAACTGAAACAACCTCAAAATTCCGAAAAATAACTCTTCTCATTTTTTCTAAATGTAATTGGACTTAAACAAAACATTAGTTTCAATATACAATTATACGTGCTCCACCATCATGCAAAAGATCATCAAAATCAGATTAACAGAAAAATTTTAATAGGCTGTGTGTGGTATATAGGCCGCAATTTTTAAGATAATTTACTGAAATTTGTCACATATTTATTTTGATACAATAATAAATTCAAAGAGGTCATATTGTTCTGGGGTCATAAATTGACCCAGCCCCCTTATAAGGCCCCTTCCCGGAATATGGTTTATAGCTTAAAAAATCTTAAACTTGAATCAATTTTATTTAAATTTGGCACAATTAATATTTAACTATTTTAAATATAATTATAAATTTTATTAACATGGGTCCATATTTTGATATAGCCGCCATATCACGCCATTTCCCGAACGGGATTGAGCTTAAAAAATAATTAAATAAAGACCAATTCCATTGCAATTCGGTACAATGATTTTTCTAACTATTTTATATTTTTAATTTGAAGAATCTCGGTCCATATTTTGATGTGGCTTTCATATCAGGCCCCTCACCGAAAACAGTTTTCAGCTTATAAAACGAGTAAATAAAGACCAATTCTATTGAAATTCGACAAAATTATTTTGCTAATTGTTCTGAAGATATTATGTTAATTTGCCCTATATCGGTCCATATTTTCCTATAGCTCCCTTACAACGCGCTTTCTCGGAAAACGGGTTTGAGTCTTTAAAACATTTAAATAAAGATAAATTCCATTGAAATTTAGCATAATGATTTTCCTAACTATACTCAATTTTTATTATAAATATGAACAATCTTTGTCCATATTTTGCTGTAGCACCCATATAATACCCCTTCCTGGAAAATAGTTTTGAGCTTATAACAATCATATTTTTTGTTTTTATACCCTCCACACTACAAGTGGTGTAGAGAGTAAATTAACTTTGGCATTCCGTATGAAATGCTTAGAATGAATTATTTCGGACACCATAATATCACATCCACAATCATTGATAGAGCTCAATGAAATTTGGCCAGAGTATTCACTAAAGAATTTTCCAGCAAAATCGTTTCAGTATTTTAAAGGATGTAGACCGATAATTGATGCAACCTCTAAGTTAAAGATTAAATTGGTATGAAATTTTTCCATAATGTTATGTTATGTGAACTTCATTACTATTCCAAAAATTTCCAAAATCAGTTAATGAATTTAATTCACATACGTTTGTGGTGGAGGGTATTACAGATTCGACATAGCCGAACATAGCTTTCTTGCATGTTATCTCTGCCGGAAATTTGCCAATTTGTTTTGAAGATTTTTTTTCAATTTTGATTTCCGAGCTAGTTTCAGACATGGAGTATTGCTTTCTGTATGCCTCTTCGCCTCGAAGTCTCTCTTGTATGATAATACCAGTTGCTGAAATTTCTCAACTTGCTATCAGGTTGGAAGTTACCTACATATCTCGATGACTGTTGTAAGGCTACTTTGCCTTATTTGTTTTCGATAATACTTTTTTCTCTTAAATCTACTGAAAAACTTTAATAATATTTTTGACACCATCTCCATTTGAGATATAGTTACCGATTTGTTCGAGATTTTTCTCTCCTTTATGTTTTTGCATTGTTCTACATTAGACCGACTTTTGAATCCTGTTATTCTTGTTATTGGAGGAACAGGTTCGAGTATATATGCTAGCTAAAGATAGGTCCTATACACTTTTCCTTTATTACAACTCTCTTTCACTATATATAAAAATTTTTTACATTTTTAAATTCAACATTGAGTAAGCATATCATTTTTCTTTTTTCGTTTTTTTTCCTATACAATTCACAAAAATAGGAAGTTATGCTTTCCAAAGAGCAGCACATTATCCCAACATCTGTGACTCCTACTCGGCGTCTGGGTATATGAATTAGTTCTTTTTTTATTCTTTGGGGATTTTTTTATAGGATACTTTTTTATATTCTTTGAGGGTAAATGGTAGCGGTGGTACCAAAAGTCTCTAGATGTGTGTTGTACAATAATTCTAGTCATATTGTGTACATGGCGTTTGTTAAACAATTTGCAGCGGTACGTTTAAGCAAAAATCCAACTTCAATGATCTTGAGAAAATAAATATAAAAAATAAATATCGCTAAAAGAAATGCAAGAAAGGCAGTAAAGAGTTTAAAAGAAGGACCACCATCCAAATAAACGAACAAACAAATAATGTGAATGTAAAATGGTTTACTGCTACGAGTTCTGGTTGGTATCATTTCGGTTTTGTAGCCAAAAAATATATTTTTTTCAGTTTTCGGTGGGTTTTCATTGCACAAGCAACAATTGTTTTGTTTCTTGTTGCAAGAAGGATCTTGTTGCATCGATAAGCGTCAGTAAAAGCGAGTTAATAGTAACAAATAAATGCTAAACTAAACACACTTTAGTTTTTCCCTCCTTATTTCATTTTCGTTTTGTTTTTTTTTCTGATATTGCATATTTTCATTGAGTTTTCGTTTGTTTGTTTTGGAAGCTTCGCTAGTTATTGGCTGCCTGCTTCTGGGTTATATAAAATGATCGAAAATGACGACACAATGCCGCTGTTGAATTTTGGCATATTGGAAAGACTATGTTTAAAAGTCTTACTACAAGTTGCTCGATTTTTTCTTTTAAGTTCCATTTTAACTGCAACTTTGTTAAAAATAGAAAAACAACAAGTCTATTGTCATTGTTGTTGTTTTTTTATTCTACCTAAATTCGTCTACTAATTCTCTATGCAGGAAAATTAGTTCTTTTCTAACAAAAAATATCTCCTTAATTGATAACAACAAAACCATGAAAAGCGCAAAAAACAAAAAAAAGCTTCGACTACAATTGTTGTTTTTATCTTCTTAACGTTTGTTTCATCCATGGAGAATGATTTTTTGTGCCTTTAAAATAGAGTTAATAGCTGCGTATAGACTATTAGTTAATAGATATTGTGTTTTCGACGACATTTGTTGTCTATATTTGGTTATAATTCATAATTCATTGTTTTCGGTTTTGAATGTCTTTATTTGGTGAAGAAGTTTATGGGAATTCAAAAGCAAAACCGATATTCATAAAAAATAAGCCATTCTTCCTTTATATTATGTGGTTAATAATGGTCTGTAAAAGATAATATCTTATTTTTTGTAAAGAAATTTAATGCGTTTCTTAAAAACTGGAGAGAAAAATTGGAAGTCCATTTAATTCATGACCAAATTAATAATTCGCATTCAATGAAATTTGACCAGATTGTTTATTATTGTCGTAGGCAACATCATTAGAAAAAAATTGCTTCCGTAGCAAAAGGTTATGGAACGATATCTGTATCAACTGTATTCAATCAAAATTAGGAAAATATCATAAAAAAATAAATATATAATTTGAAACATGTTAGGATTTGAAAATTTGCTAAGTAGCACATACACAGTATTGTCCAGTATTGCGATATTTCCCAATATGTTCTCTTTAAATAAATTAATGGAAACGTTTTCCTTTAATTACTGTTTTTAATATGTATTTTATCCAAAGCTGACAACAAACATTCAATTTCTTTTGAAATTATCATAAAATAAAAACAAAATTGACATAAAAACGTTTGTTCGAAACATAAGCAACTTATTACATTTCCTAAGATATTTTCTTCTTATGAACTCAGTGCACTTTTTGCAAATAAATTGTATAAGATTCGTTAAAATATAAATTAACATCGCTTCAGAGTCTGATTTTAGACAACTTCTGAATCTACGTATTCTTGTTGTCCCTTTAAAGTGTCAAAGAGGTTCGCTATGGGTTTTATATTCGGCTACTATGGAGGCCAAATCAAGACTTGGACCTCATTAGCTGTTAACTAGTCAATGACCAACTTTGTTGAATGCTTCGGGCTGTTGTCGTGCTGTAACATTCAACATGTAAAAAATAGGGTGGTCCAAAAAGTCCCTGAAAATAAAATGTTTGGATCTCTATAAAAGGCCTAAAAACTGCTATACCATTTTTAACAATTTTTGTGTATGAATCAAAAACGTTCGTTGATCCGTTGTAAGGTTCAGATATAAAAATGTTGAACAAATGAAATGTATGTTTTATTATTTTTTTCCAACAAGTAGAGAAGAAGGCATATTAACTTTTTATTATGTGTGTAACAGGAATCACCTAATAAACCATAACATATTTTTTTTATGTAACAAATCAAAATCTGAGTAAATTATCTTTGTTGGAAATATTCTTAGCCGAGACTTATTGTTATGCAAAACAGCATCTTATTTAAATCTATTCTGAAACGATCACAAAAATTATGTTTAAATGATAGGATTATAGTCAACTAATAGTATTTTTGTCTCACCTATAAAATTTCAAATATTACATAGGAACTTTTACCGGTGCAGTGACTAATTGCTGCTTAAGTTTTTTGATTATATAACATATTCAATAGTTCTTTAAGAGAAATTAGCGAGACGGCCTAGGTTTATTAGTACGGTTGCTGGACCTGGATCCGAATCAGACTAGATCCGACGTTATATTCAGCTTTTGTGAATCCTCAAATAACTTACACTTTAGTTTTAATGCCAACTAAATTTATTTATAAATAATAAATAATAATTTCCAATTATTTTGTAATTTTTTATTAGTCCTACTCCGACCTCCATTAATTCTCATTTTCTTAAAATAATAATCAAATTTTACAGAAAGATTTATGGTAAATCGTTGGAAATTGCAATGACGAAGAAAAAGACAAAATATAAGGAATAGCATTTCATCATTTATAATTATTGACTTAATTTACATCCAACTGTCACTCGTTCCACTGTTTTGAATGTACACGGTTGATATAATGTTCACAATGTTAATAAAAATCAAAAACCATCTAAAACAACTTTGCATAAAATATCAACTTGGTCATAAACTAAAAAAACATCAACAGGAACTGCAACAATAACAACATCAGCACCATGCAACACATCTACTACGTTTAAACTAAAAGCGGCACATAAACAACAACATATGTTACATATACGTAAGTAAGTATGAATGTATGTATGTATGTATGTATGTATGTATGTATGTATGTATGTATGTATGCATATGAATGAAGATGCAATATATGTAATATATTGTATGAGTGTATGTATGCATAATCCTTCGTACCCCCTTTCAAATAGTTTAATCCGGCATCAAACAAATCTACGTATATGAATTAAAAAAAATGTATTAAAAAATTTTACTAATGACAAAATCGTATCATGTGTGTGTTATAACCGAGGAGCTCCTGTACAAGTCGAAGTAAAATTATAGACAATACAAATAATCATGCATAAGAAAAGATGAGATGGAGTAAGAGAGTCTCTATAATAACTGATATGGTGAATATAAGGCGCTTAAGAAATTTTACTGAATGGATATGTAGATAATAGAGAAAGTACAGTAAATTCGCAGTTCTAATTTCAGAAACGAAAGTAGAGCTCTATTACTTAGATGTAAAAGTGATCCTAACCAAGATTTGGGAAAAATTAACCACATACAAAAATGAAGTAGATGAATCCGCTCACATTGAAGTATTGTAAATCAGCCAGGTCATGCGATTAAGTAGAATCAAAAATTATATTAAAAAAAATTAAATATGTTATTGGTTTGTGGGTTTATTTAGGAAAATATTTAGTAAACAACATACATGGTTATCACAAATACGCAGCTAAACTCATCCATATTTACTTACTCCAACTAAATACACATTCTGCAGGGTCGTTGAAAAAAGAGGATGTACTTTGATAGGGATTTCATCTTAATCATATAACACTAATATACTTCGAATATTTTGCCAAAATTATAACTAATTTTATGGCTCATTAAGTTTATTTTGGTTAAAACATGAAGAAATCACCTTCATCTCTGCTTAGAAAATACAAATTAGTTTATGAATATGATAAAGAGTACGATCGAAAAATACTTAATATACATATATGTTAATAAAAACAAAACAATAAAATTATAGTTTCATTTTTTATAATAATAATAATAATAATAATAATAATAATTATTATTATTATTATTATTATTATTATTATTATTATTACAAAAAGAATAATTTTAGTCACTAGTGATGTAATTTTGAAACTTTTAAGGAAACCTTTACATTAACGTGTATATAGTGCATAAGTGGACACATAATTAAGTCATGAATAGAAGCAGCCTGTTTTGTGAACATTGATGTAAATTTCGTTATATATAGAACTCGTTGTAACCGTTGCCCCAACTGCATATTGCCATACAAATAATGTTTAGGTAGATTTTTAATGCTCTTTGGTGCTAAACTTTTCTTCGATATTCCCTACAGCATCATTAAACTTTTGACCAGGAAGTTGCGAAAAATCTGCTCTTTTGAAAATAATAAAATTTTTATGTTCTGCTTTAAGCAAGATTTTATGAGATTTTATATACAGTTTATTTTGGTTAAAACATAAAAAATCAAAAGCATTTAGAGGAATTCCTCCATCTGACAGCTAAACGATGCATTACACTAACAAAATACATAGATTGTTATTTTTGTTATACCGAGACTACCCGGTTTTGTACTATCATAATCTGTGTGTTTTTCTTGACGCATATGAGCGTGCTCCCTCTAGTGGTTTTTCAATTAATAGTGACCTATGGTACTACAAATACAGGTAGTCTCGCTAGAACAAAAACAACAATGTAAATGTATTTTGTTAGTGTAACGCATCGTTTAATATATTAACAAACGAAATAAAATATTCAAACCTTTCAAAAAGAGTAATAAAATCCCATATGATAAATCAATGGGAGAATTCTACGTTGATAGAAACCCTGGTATAGGTAGTCAAAAAATAGAAAGAATTTTCAAAATAGCTCTCAACACATCCGGTATGAAAGCAGATAGGTTAGTGTTCGGACTTTGATAAGAGATGTTATAGCTAATGCAGGTTTAAAAACATTCAATATTAAAAAATTTAAAACAAAACGTAAGTTCTAGCAGATTTTCACAACTTATTAATAAAAAGTTTTATGTTTCTGATGCTCGAGGAAATTTAGAAGAAAAGTTTAGCATCTAAAAGCAGTCAAAATTTCCTTACTAGTTCTTGATATAGCAAGCAATATGCATTTGGGGCAAAAGGAATGTTCACAAAAAGGTTGCACTTATGCACTGTAACAACGTTAATATAAGGGTTTCAAAAAAGGTTTCAAATTTCATCACTATTGACAAAAACAATCTATTTTGGAAATTGTAAAAATAATTTCTGTCAAATAAAAAATAATAGCCTGTTTCTCCATGTCGATCGAAAGCTTTTGTTCGCTTTGTACAAGGAAGAATACTGATTTGGTATTCTATAAATTTTTATAATTGTCATCTATGCGAACAATCAGTCGAAAGCCAAGTCGAACAAAAACGTAAGACTTTCCATAAAAAATTAGGTTCTGTATATGGAACGACTCAAATTGAAATGTAAAAATCAGTTACTTGATTCGTATCTTTCGCGTGTCTAAATTTTTTAATGAAAAACTTTATACCTTATTTTAAACTTCTGCTAATCCATTCCAAGAAAAATCTCCATTACCGAAAAAATCGCTGACATCTTGTTCATTTTCAATAATTTGATAAAATAATGTATTTATACCAAAACTGATTTTGTTTTTTATTATTATAATTTTTGTATTTGTTATCTGTTTTAACATTGTTGTATTTTTGTTCAGTCAAATTAGTAGACATTTTACAACATTTCATAAAAAATTACAAAATGTTAAAAAATTTTAAATTTGGTATTACTTAAATTTATGGAAACGTAACAAATAACGTAAGTCTATGCTAATGAAAGCTTCGTACGTGAATTCGTCTTTATTAACATATAAGTATGAATTTTTGATCTCACTCCTTACCGTA
This sequence comes from Cochliomyia hominivorax, assembly GCA_004302925.2. NCBI lineage: Eukaryota > Metazoa > Arthropoda > Insecta > Diptera > Calliphoridae > Cochliomyia > Cochliomyia hominivorax. Next base: position 49,416,372 of record PYHX02000467.1, on the reverse strand, counting down.
TTCATAAATTAATTTCTATTTTCTAAAAACAAAAACACATTATACTAAGATTAGGCGCCTACAATTTTGAAGAACATGTTTCATCGAAATTAATTGCTAAGAGTTGTAAATTATATTACATTATAAATATATTTTTTTCATTTTATATTGATTTTTATTTGTCAGAAATCTATTTTTGAGTTCCACTAACATTAGAGAAACATGTAAAAATGCTATATTCGGCTATGCCGAATCTTCAATACCCTCCAACAACAATGCACACTCACATGTACACTCACATGTACACTCACAGACGTATACAATATGTACATTTTATTCTTAAATATAACAATGAGCACTAAATGATCAATAAAATTAGTTCTACGATCGGCTATAACTTTTTTCTACGGAACCGATTATGATAATTTTCAGAAAGGTAATGAAGAACATATAGTCTAATAATATGGCAAAATTTTATTCCTATTTATCGACTTTAATTTTTCTTAAAGAAAAATTTTGCTGACCTTAGAGAATGTCTCAGATATAGGCATATAACTTTAATTTAACTACACCGATTTTGATGGTTTCATATAGGAAACTTCACGGGACTATAAAAAATACTCAAGCAAGCATTTCTTGCTTTAGTAACAATTAGTGACAGTGAACATGTATGAGATTTTAACTTTCTTTAAGTTAAAGTAATTTCTTTATTTAATTAAATTTATTACAATTTACAAAAATTATAATTTCTTCTATAAAAGTTGCTCTGTTAGCAGCGAGGCAGTAAAAGCAAGTAAAGTTTTAAATTTATTTAAATTTATAAGAGCCAAAAGATGTGCGTATCAATATTTAAATAAAGCTTACGCATATTACATACGTGTACATTAATATATTCATATTTCATACATATTTATATAAATAAATATAATAAATGTGCATGTACAAAAAAAAAAAAAAAAAAAAAAAAAAAAACTGTATGTTTTTTAGTGTTTAAACGGAGGAAGAGCCATATTCAGCATGAAGTTTAGAATTGAAGTCATTCTTTATATCATGGACACAATCATTTGTTGGTAAAAGGTCAATTTTAGAAATCGGACGTTTAAATAGTTTTCCATTAGAAAATAGAGTGACCACCCTTACACAACCATCTTTACCGGGATGAATATCTTGTATGCGTGCAAGTGGCCATTCTCCAAGAGCACCTCGTTCATCGAATATGACCACTAAATCTCCAATTTTGGGGTTTTGTGTTGTTTTAAGCTATTAAGTCTAGTTTGCAGTCGACATAACCATTCATTGGACCAACGTTGCCAGAAATGTTGTTTAAGCTTTTCAACTGTTTTCCATCTATTTAATCGATCAATATTGACATTGAGTAAGTCGTCATCTGGTACACACAGGGTTGGTTCTCAAATCAAGAAATGAGCTGGAATGAGTGCATTACAGTCAGATGGTTCTGAGTTCAGAGGACAAAGGGGTGTGGAATTTAAACAGCTGTCAATCAATTCGAGGTAAGCTCCTCGAATGTTAAAATACGATTCTGCATCACTCTCTTTAAATGGTGTTTTGTAGACCTTCCATAAACCATCAAAGTTTGGAGAGGCTGGAGGTATAAAATGCCATTTTGTACCATTTACTGCAAGATTATCGGTAATTTCATTAGCCATGGATGATTTACTGCGATTGTATAGAATTTGTAACTCCTTGTTCGCTCCAACAAAGTTCGTATCACAGTCTGAATATAAGTCTGTACAGGAGCCACGACGGGAAATGAAACGTCTAAAAGCTGCTAGAAAAGCGTCGGTAAACAGATTTGTTACCGCTTCCAAATGTATTGTTTTCGTGACCATACATATAAATAAACAAATGTATTCTTTTGTAGTTACTGAGTTTCTTGCAGTGATTGTTTAATAACAATCGGATCCGCATAATCGACAACATTGCGCTCGTGCGGGCTTAAGCGAGCCAATGTTAACTCTTTGATTAAAAGGAACCCTGTCATCGTCTTATTATATTTAGGTATTGATTGACGTCAGCTACAACCGAGTGTATATTTAAAGTAGGTTTAATATAATCATCGGCATCATTAAGATGTATTTTTGGTTGTTTTGGCCAATTTTCTGGACTTTGAATTAGCCATTTAGGGTCATGCCACTATAGATCATGTTCAACCAATTCATGCGGAAGCGCAATCAGCTGGATTTTCACGTGTAGATATGTATCGCCATTGAGTAGCTAAATTAATACGATCTACTAATTTAGCTAATAAAGTTGCTCCACATAACTTCATCCGAGGTATAGTAAGGCATTTAATTGGGCCAACTTTAGTTTTTAATTGGATTAGATACACCCTTGTGACACAATCTGAAAAATATTTAACATAAACAGCTGCTGCGTAAGCCAGCTTAGACGAATCACAAAATACATAAATTTCTATTTTATTTTTTCTACATGATCCGATCCAACGAGGAATTTTAATATTTTCAAGATATTTTAAATTGTTGCGATATTTTAGCCAGCTTTTTTCAAGAGCGTTGGGTAGACGATCATTCCTTTCAATCCCAAGTGACCATAAATTTTGAAATTCAATTTTAGCAATAATTGTAGTAGGAGATAATCAGCCCAGAGGGTCATAAAGGTTTGCAGCATCAGAAAGTAAACTCCTTTTCGTCATTACTGCATTTTTTTAAATTAACTTTAAATGAAAAACTGTTCTCTATCGAGTTCCATTGCGACCTAGCGCCTTAACAATATTGGGTTAATTTAGTTCAAATATGTAAGATTTCTCTCGGTATTCCACAGGAATCAATTCTAGTAATTCTTTTGAGTTTGTTGTCCATTAACGCAAATTAAACTTACCTTCATATAATAAATTACATAGTTGAGTATGTAAGTAATAAGAAATGACGTTAAGCACACTACATGCCAATGGATACTTTTCTTTCTCATCCAACGCAAGTTGTTGCAAAACCCTTATAGATATAAAAGGTGCAGGTGATGTGCCATAAGTAACTGTTGACAGTTTGTAAATATATATTTTATTAGAACCACAATTTCTCCACAAAATTTTTTGAAATTTTCGTTGTTCCGATACCACTAATATTTGCCGGAACACTTTTTTCAAATCTGCCCGAAAACCAAACTCGAAACGTCTCCACCGGTTTATAATTGTAAGCAAATCATTTTGCAAAGCAGGACCGGGGCTAGTTCTTCATTCAATGAAGATTGAGCCGACCTCTTACAACTACCGTCGAAAACTACTCTTAATTTAGTTAACACACCATGATGGGACAAAAAGAATCCATTTTTATCCAAGTCCCTAGGATAAGTACCGACTCTTTCCATATATGCAAGTCGTCCGTACTCTTCCATAAAATCAGTATAAAGTATCCCAAAGTCCTTATTTAATTTACATTTTGATTCTATCTTTTTTAAACGAGAGAGAGCGCTATAGTCTGTATGTGCAAAAACTGGAAGTGGGTGACCTTTAATGATTTGAATGATAAAAAAAGAAGATGACGCTTATTGCAGCAAGAGCAGTTGGTGTCTGTGGAAACAGCATTTACAAAACGTCGAGAATTGTATTTTCCTTTATTGAAATGGTTTGCTAGTTTTAATTTTGAAATATGTACATTAAGATTTAAATCATTTTGATCAGAAATAGTTTCTAATGTTCGAAAAGTTGCTTCTAGAAATTTAAATAAATCTTCAATTGGAGGGATTTCAGTTGAGGCATTGAGTGACTGTTCCTATTTCTTTCGCGTTTGCACAACTAGCTTATTAACAGTCATATAAATAAGCATGTTCACCTTCGGTATTAACTTCTAAAGTACGAAGTAAGGCAATACTAGTTCGTGTTGTATCCAAGATTGTCTGAATGCTTTTCGAAGAGCCATCAGACGCACATATAGAAAATAATTTTCTAAAAATAGTATCAACTATTTTCTTTTATTATGGTATCTATTTTGCAGAGCGGTCCATGCTAAAGCAGAATTTGAATCCGTTGCTGAATACTCATTTACGATGTCCAAAGAAGTTCCTTTACAAGAATTTTTTAAAAAGCAAAATTTTTGAACATCCGTATGACCTGAATTGTTGTGCACCAATGAAACAAACATTTCTTGATAGGACATTCAAGTGAGATAATCACCACTAAAAACGGGCAAATCAATTTTCGGTAAACGAGCCTGAAGAGATGAAGAGAAAACGATTCAAATCAAGCAACTGGCTTTTAAGTGTGAAAAATTCGTCTTGAAATTGATAATAAATATCCTCTTCGAAATACGGAATATTTTCTGTACAAATTGTATTTTCGCGAACTACGGAGCATAATTGGGTATTCCCATCTTTAAATTGCAAAAAAATTGATTCTATTTCATCTAAAACTGTTTGTTCAAAACCATGCGTTTTATGCTGCCCTGAATTATATAACTTTAAGTTAAAAAATATTTTTTGTTCTTCTATAAGATGGTGAATATCCGCCATTTTGTTCGAAACACAATTCTACACGTTTCAATTACGTAATTCCAAATTTCATGTTCCAAACCTTAATTGTTGCAGCAAGTTCCTCTTTCCAAAATGTTACCTTAGGACAAAAGCAATTTGCGTGAAAAAGTTGCAGAGCCAATCTTTTAAATTCTAGTCGAAACGCAAGCAGTACCCACAGCCACAAGATCAAATATACTAGTCCAATGAATTGATTGATTTGATTTGAAAGTTTCAAATTTATTATAAATTAAGTTGTTCACCAACAGAACATTTAGCACATTTGTGGAAACTGCAATTTTTTTACTACCTGTACCACTGTCTGCAACATAAGAAAAATGAATAGAAAAAGAAGGTAAAAAACAAAACAAATCAGCGGAGCTGACTAGACTACATTGTTTTGTTGTACCAGCTTTAAAAAACAGTAAAATCCGCGACTAGCGCATTTTAGTGTTTTTTTCACATTATTAATTTGTTACAAACTAAATTATCTATCTAATAAAAATTTTTAGTTTAAAGGTGCAAAAATTAAGATATTTGCGTTTTTTCAACCTAAAAAATAAACCATTTGTTAAATATTTATATTTGTAACATCTTCCATAGATCCCGTATAAAGTTCCATTTTCGTATGGATAAAAACAACCAATTAATAATTAAAGATTTAAAAAATTCTACACATTGTGCAACATGTTGCATGCAAGATATTCTATTACCATACTACATTTTTTCGTACTGTCAGCAGCAAAACCTTTACTTTCGGATGATCTTATTTTTTCATCTTCATTTGCGAAGAAACAATAAGATTTTTTATCAAAATTTGTATCATTATGTTTTCGTCTTTGCTCCTGTAAAAATAGAAAGTCATATTTAATCCTTCTTAAAATTAACAATAAATAAGGAGTTTTACTTTTAACTCTTTCAAAAACTGCGAAGTGGTTGAGTAGAAAACATATGTACATATATGTGAAACAAAACTTGCTGTTGTTCGTTATACCACCATTACAAGTGGAGAAGAGCAACACTAACTTGATCAACTTTGTCATTTCGTATGTAACGCTAAGAAGGAATCATGTCAGTATATATATTCTTGCATCAAATCAAAATCTGAGTCGATTTAGTCATGTCCGTCTGTGTGTCAATTTGACTGTAGTTGGGATGCTCACATCCACTATAATTAGCAGAGCTCTATGAAATTTTCTGTATATTCTGTATATTAAAAGAAATATAGCGATATCTAAGGCAACCTCTTAGTACAAGCGAAAAGCTTTCGTAAAAATTTCAATTATAAATTGACAAATTAGAATCAAATTTCATCAAAAAATAAGAAAAAAATAATTAAAATCATTACTATTCTATTATCAAAATCAATTACGTAGAAAAAGTTATAAGTTATGTGTTATATTAAAGGAAAACTTTTATATAGTCTATACGTCTATATAAAATTAAATAAGTATTACCAAAGAATATGAATAACATAGAATGTGCATCTATACAAAAATTTTGTATGTGATAGAACACTTCTGTCTTAAATTATTATCTTATTAAACATATACTTATCTCTTTCTCAAGAAACCGTTTCACTGAAGAAATTGTGGAACATTTAAAAAAAATGTTATTGGACAAAATATAGAACTGATAGAATCAGAGGGAGAAGAACCCCTCATAGAAAGCCATTTTTAATTATCCCATATCTAAAGAACTATAACAGCGAGCTTTTGAATTTTGGTCCCAACTACTTTCTCGTTGAACTGTTTTACTGCACAGAATGTAGGACAGATAGGACAGGGGGATTACTTTTTAATTTCTAAATAGCTATAGAAGTAAGCGTATAAAGATTTCATCCAAATTACTTTTCAAGGAAGGGTTGTACTGGACAAAATAAAGGACGGACTGGGGGAGGTGTATCACCCAGATAATGCAAATATTAATTATCAAGTATCTCAAGAACTGTTAAAGGAGAGTATTAAGATTTCACTTCGATTATTTTCCAAAAACAAAATAATAATAAAAATCAGTTTAACCGGATGAAGGGTGAATAAGATAGAGAAGGTTCGCATACAATGCAAATATTAATTATAGATTTTCTTTATACTTGTAACAGCTAGAGTTAAACAATATATATTTAAGAATTACAGTATTTGAAAAAAAAATTGTGCTCATATGACCATGATGTGAGGTACACTTCATAACACATTAATTGGCAAATACCAAAGGATATCTTACATCAAGTATTTTTATATTTAGTAGTAATCGTTTCCCTGTGAAAAGGTTTTGCCTGAGAAAATGGGTAGAAGATGGGGTTAGGGAAAAGTATTACTAGACTAAGAAAACATTAAAGCTGCTAGCAATTTAGATTAAATATTTATTATCGAATATCAGAGGAACTATTAGGGCGTTACATGATTTTTTGTAATACAAGCGAACCGTGTAAACGCTAGTAATAATAATAAAGTGTATGAAAATAAGTTCGAAGTGGAAGTAGCAACACAATTAAGATAATCTGTTTTAATCTGTTATGAGTCAGAATAACATATGTTGCAAATATTTTAACAAATATTAAATATAACCCTACCAACAGAGTTGTACTATTACTGAATTGTCATTATCTGCTGTGTGTCTGACCACCTATGTATATGTGTATCCATGTAAATGATCTAATGGAGCAGACAGTTTTAAACTGCCAAAGAGGTAAATATTTTTTGACAATTACGTGTTCAACATACAAAAAATATTTTTCATCTGTCTTTTTTCGGATAATTAAAGCTTTGTTTGGCTGTCTTAACTTGTGTTATAGAAATTAATTTGTGATAATTCTCCATGTGTGAGTAATAAATATTATAACGTAATATGAAAATATTATGTGTGAAATTAACTAATTTTATTAAGATCCTGATCTACCCCAGCGTTTAGAAGAATTTCCGTCGCTACACGGTACGCTGAAAGTTGACGATGAAAAGGTTCGGTTATTCGTGACTTTTCAGAAGCTAATACTATAAGACAATTACATACGTAGAATTTAGGACATGATTGGGTGATATAGAAGATTTATTATAGACTCTTCGACAATTAAAGAGTGTGATAGAAAAATTCTTAACACAATTTTCATTAAAACTTTTAACACAAGTATTATTTGATATTTTCTTGATCAAGTTAGTGTTGCTATCTTGGTATGGCTAATAAATAATAAGTTGCGTAAAAGATGCCATTCATTCACCGCTTGAAACATTATTTTTCCCGATAAATAATGAAAATTATGTTTTAGTGTTTGAGTAATAGTTGCTTTAAAGCCACGAATATTACATTACAAAATTCTTTTACTTTAAACTTTCATCCAGAACGCAATTGCCTAAAAAATAAAAAGTATTATATATTGAAACGCTCATTCTCAGATTTTCTATAAATTGATATCCAAAAATACTAAATTATTTGCTTAACTGTTACTTAACATTTTTTTGTAAAGCAATAATTGAAATATTTCTAAATTAATATTTGTACAACTTTGTGATTTTGTTTTAATCTTCATAGGCATATATTCCTCATAAATTCGTTCCAAAGATTTTAATAAAACGTCTATTGACATTTAATTTAGATAGATGTCCTCAGTTTTCCACAAATATTTTGATCATAAATTTAAACGTAAAAGAAGGCCATATATTACCGTAGATTACATAAATGTGGGTGCCTCATTCGATGAGTCCCTGCTGTACCTTTTTTATACATTACATCATATAAAAGCGCTAAAAAATAAAAAAGGTAAAAGGAAAACCTTTTTATTTTATAAACTTTAAATTACATTTAGACTAAGGCTATTAATATCAACAAAAAAACACTTAAAAAAACTTCAGAGGTTGTGAAAAGTTAATCGGAATATTGTGGCAAATTCCCGGAAAACCCAGGGTTATCAAATTCATCATCAGGCCCAAATCGTACGTGGTTCCATTCTTACGTATATACAAAAATTCAACAAAATGTGTTAACAATTTTAGATCTAAATATTATACATAATATTAAAAAATATATATCACAGATATATTAAACTGAACCGTATTTATTAAGTAAAAAATGTATTCTAAAATAGTAAATATTTTTTAATTTGATAAATGTTTAGATTTGTTTAAATCTTAAATAAATTGTAAGATAATAATTGCAAAACATAACATATTAATTTAACCCCTTTTTGCTAGCAATAATAGCGAAGTGACAAGGGCTCATCATTCAGCGATTGCATTAAATGTAATTTGTGCGTGAGTCAAGAAAAACACAATTTTTATGTTTACAATTAAATTTTATTATAATTACTATTATTTATTATTGTACTTAAAACCTAAAATACAACAGTGCAAAAATTTAAATACCTAATATGTAAATTAATTAAGACATATTTCTTACCTTTGTTGAAAGAAATCAAGTTTGTTTTATATTTTTTTAATTTCTATTATTTTTATATTATTTTTATTTCTATTATTATTTCTATTTTAATTTCAATATAGTAATTTTTGTATATTTTATCTCTTCATTCATAACTCACTACAATTGACTTGGAATGAGTAAAAGGTAAAAAAAAAACAAGTAAGAATGTATAGTCAGACATGCACGACTATCAAAAATCCTACTCCACATCGTCGGTTAAAAGTAATGGTTATGAATAATTTGATTTAAATCAGATTTTTATTGTAAGATTTATGCTAAATTTACGACTTTTAAATTTTTTCTAGGGGTTATATGGGAGTTATAAGAAATTATGAAATAAAGTGATATTTTAAAGGGATTTTGTATGGGACCTATAAGAAATAATGGATCGACCGTTGCATATTATGGCACATCGTTTTAAAATATTATAAGGCTTACTTGTGCCACTGTGCCTTTATGACCATAAAAGCCCATTACGGGAGGAACATTTGTATCGGAGATACCTGTAATACTGAACCGAATATGGTCAATTTCAGCAGGCTGCGTCTTTGGGCCAAAATAATAATATGTTTCGAATTTCATAGAGATATCTCAAAAATAGCGACCTCTAGACTGTTCAATATCGGTCTAATTTTCTCTTCATTATTGGTTTTTATTAAGGGCAAATTCTTGATCATTTATTTTTATGTTTGCACTCTACATTAACTAATATAGCAATTTAACAATTTCTACATTAAAATGAATATTTCTTATCCTAAAATAGTTTAAATTATTAATAAAAAATGAATCACATTACGAAAATTTAAAATTTAGCTACTTTTTTTACATGATGTGATAGGTTTAGAATAAATACTTTTAGGGATCTTAGATTAAAATTTACGCCCTAAGATCATAGGTACGGAGGGTTGAGAGGTGTCTGAGGAAAATATTTATTAATAGTTTGCATATAAATGTTGAAAACCTATGCTGTTTCATTAATGGATTCAATATGGAGTTTATTTAAGATCTCAGTTTTTTTAAGTTAATCCACTTCAGTATCAGAGAGTCTATAATATATATGTGATGACCTTGGGTAGGACAATATACGAACGAGATAAGGCTCCAGCACAAATAGTGAATTCAACTTTAGGACAGTTTATACAGACACACCATTTCAGAGACTCCACATAGATCTAATTGACCATTAATTAGGACAATATTTGGATACATCGAAATCTTTTTTATTTTAACCCATTTATCCAAATAAATCTTTTTAAAGCCAATTTATAAATATTTATCGAAGAATAGTAATAATAATAATTATTATAATTATTTGAGAAATTAAATTATTAATTGCTTAGGGATGCCAGATAATGGTTCACAGTTTCGAAATAAAGAATTTGAAAGTCTTGTCAATAAAAAGGATATTCAACATTTCCTGACAGCGTTATACAGTGAACGCCAGTGAAAGCGTTAATGAGGCCTGAGAAGTTTTCTTATTTAAAACCAGCAAAATCGGTTCAGTATACTAAAAGATATAGACCGATATCAGAGGCAACGTTATAGTTTAAGCAAAAACCTTTCGTAAAGTTATACCAAAATGTATAACTTATTTTATGAATCATTTGATGTTCCTGTGTTATATTTAAGAAAAGCTTTTATATATTGTAAAAGATTGTGCGTGTATGTTTAAGTGTGTATATTGTTATAAATTCATTCGATTTTTATTTCATGAGAAATATTTTCATTTTTATACTGATTTGCGGTGGGTATGAATTATAAAAAATAGAATATTTCTTCAAAATGTTAACGAACAAATGAGTTAATTAGTACATTAGGTTTACTGGCGATACCTTCACTTTTTCCCATCTTTTGAATTAGAACTTCAAACTACCGATTAACATTTCATCCGACTAGTTTAAATTATAATTTTTTTTAAAAATTTTTGAATAAAATCAATTATTTTCGAAATTTCATACTCACTGATAAATAAAAATACTAAAACAGATGGAATTCAAAAAGTATAGAAAATCAAATATCTTAAAATAAATTTGTATTCAAAACTATTATTCGAATAATGAGCTTTATTTTACTGATTTTGGTCAAATGTACATCACTAAAATATTGTATTCTATTTTGAATTTATTTTTATATTTTTATGACATTTTTTATTTTTTATATAATTTATCGCCTAGGATGATAAACACTAATATATAATAATTGAAAATGATGACCCTAACATAAATTATAGTAGTAAATTTTAAAAAATATTTTTAATAAATATTGAAATATGTATTTAAACTCAGGTTTCATACTTTTGTAAAGTTGAGGCCTAACAATAGTACATAGAATCACGAAACACGTCTAAAACTTATGAAGCTTGCCAAGTCACAAGATTGTAAACGTTTGGTGAAGAAATAATGTGATATCAAAATGCAAAAATTACTTATGCAAATCATCTTACCATTGCATACTGATGGTAATTTTCAAATATATGGCCTTCAAATGAAATTTAGAAGCATATATTAATTTTTAAGCCAATTGCATTTTAACAGGTTACCAGTTAAGACAACATACCCAGCCATAGAATGTGGAACAATCAGTTATTCCCAATCTCCAGGATATATTTTCGGCAAATCTCCTAGCTTTGTCAAGAATCTGCCACTGATATTCATCAATAATAGTAATAAATCCCAGATTAACAGTTATAATCTAAATCTAGAGTTTACGTTTTAAAATCTAAATAATCTAACCAATTCTATTTTTTCTAAATTGTTCAATTATGTAATTCGTTTATCTTACAAATTCATTTCAAATATGGTTTTATTTTTAATAATATTTTAATTCTATTAAAATTACTATAATTTGTACTTCCTCCAAATTTTTTTATTCATAGTAATATAAATAAAATTATAAAACACTTTTGACTTCTCTTAATTTTCTAAATTTAACTATATTAAATAAATATTTTAATAATTATAATAATTTTATTAATATATTAAATAAATATTTTAAGGGATAAGAAATTAATCCAGTTCATCGCTAAGAATGCACGTGGGATTGATAAGAGTAAGTTATGTTCTCTTTAATTATATGTACTTTAATAAATACACTTTTATTTAAATATATAATGAATTATGTATGTGAATATAAATACGTATTTAACAAGCACAGACAAAAACCACATTTTTTAACAGAGCTGATTTTGCAGTTAACAGAGCGCTTTTAATAATTTAACAGCAGTTCTAAAAATGACTAGCATACTAAAATGGACAATGTGAGCCACAGGAAATATGTTCCAAACATTTATATCATGGAAATGGCTCTCCAAGGTGATAGCCATTGGTCCATAACAACACACTACCTAAAATATAATTGGTATTCAATATATCGCTCTTTTAAAATATATGAAATTACTTAACATTTTTTGGAAGGATTGGTCAGTATGGAAAAATGGTGCGTGGTACACATATCATGCTATATAGAAATGATAGTCCTAGGTACTCCTAATGGAGAAAGCTTGGTGGGATATCTGAAATAATTTTGGAATTCGAGGAAAATTCTTGAGAGGATTTGTGAACAATGTGGGAAGATAGGGCGTGGTCCACGTTCCAGGATATATAAAAATGGTGTCCATTTTAGTATACTAGACATTTTAAGAACTATTGTTAAATGATTAACAGCGCGCTGTTAACTGCAAAACCAGCTCTGTTAAAAACTGTGTTTTTTGTCTGTGCTAGTTAAATACGTATTTATCTTCACATACATTAATGAATTATGAACCGTTATAATTTTGTTGTAATTATTTTAATGTTACGCTCATTTTTTCTTAATTTTCTTTATTCCAATTTCTGTTTACTATTGTACTAGATGTACTCTTATGCATTAATAAATCATATAAATATGAATTAAATATTATTTGACTTAAGAGAGTTAAAAAAATGTGTGTGAAGATAAATTTAAATTTATTTCGCCAAGACATAAACCACATGCTTTAACAGAGCTCTGGAAACACATTAACAGAAAACTGTAAAAACATTGACAGAGCATTTCTTTCTCCAGACATACAAAATAAGTACGATTTTGTAATCATTTCTGGGATCTGAAAAATGAAACCGTCTGAAATAGTGGCCAATCGGTCATACTAATTGGCCTTATAAGTCGTTTTATCCAAATAATCTTGGAATTTAAGAAATTCGAGTTTTCTGAATACTGACCTGGAGAGGGTCGGTGGCCATATATGGACTTAGGAAAATGGCTGGTACATGAGAGTATGAGGAAGTGGTGGACAATTGGTCAAACTATAAGACCCTATAAATCGCTTTTCCCAAATAATCTTGGAATTTAAGAAAATAAAATTTTTCTAAAATTCTGACCTAGACTTTGGGAAATGGCTGGTATATGACACTATGTGGAAGTGGTGGACAATTGGTCACCCTATAAGACCCTATAAATTGCTTTTCTTAAATAATCTTGGAATTTAAGAAAATTAAATTTTTCTGAAATTCTGACCAGGGGAGGATCGGTAGCCATATCTGGACTTAGGAAAATAGCTGGCATATGACACTAAGTGGAAGCGGTGGCAATTGGTCTCACTATAAGAGCCTATAAATTGCTTTTCCCAATTTATAAGAATAATGCCAAAACAATAGTGTCTATAATGCCATAACAACAGTGTCTATTGTTAATTTATTTCTTTCTCTCTCCCTTAATAAAAAAATATACATTCTACGTTGGCATTATGTGCTGGTAAATAAAAATACAACGAGTTTTTTTTCAATTGATGGCAAGCATCATTTTTAATAAAAAATTTCAATAAATTCATTATATAAATTTTTATCAATAAAATCAGCATTAAACTTTTGTATAAACTCAATCCAATTAACGCTCTCCAAATCTTCAAAACATAATATTAAAGTGTTATAAAATGTTTTATTCTCTTCCATCAGAATACCCTTTTGTTCATCAGGAACACTTGTAATAATATCGCTAACTTTTATTAGAATAATTATGTTCTAATTTTTCATTTAAATTTTCTGATATTTCATTTTAAATTTTCTTTACTTCAAGTTCTATTAATAGGTCGTTTATGAAAATTTAGAAAACAAAAAAAAAATAATAGGTTATTTTTGGGCATCAAAATTAATAATTGTGCCTTATAAATCTATAAAAACCTATGGATAGCCTATCTCTTTTAGTTTAAGAGATATTGAGCTTCAAAAAATAAAAACTTTACTTTTTGACCAATCTTGGCGAATTTTTCATGCTTTAGTGCGGTCAAATTTTATCAGATTTTTGTCATATATTTTTCATTTTTTATAAATTAATGACAAAATTTTGTAAAGTAAAAATAAATTCTACGGAAAACTATCTACATAGAATTAAAAGTTTCAAGCCTTTAAATTTGAATTTTCAGAAAATTTTGACTTTTCGCCAAGATTTTGCAAAAAGATTATCATTATCAAAAGACTATCATTAAAATTATTAAAAATTTTTCTTAATTAACCTATACGGTTATAAGCTTTTGTGCAATGAAAAAAAAAATAAATTTTGGGAGTACCAGATTCTCAAAAATACAACCATTTTTTCACAATACTTTAATTTCTTAATTGTTCTTACTCTAATTACTTAATTTCTCAAATCGTAAAGCCGGAATTTTAAGAAACTTATATTTTCACCTATGTTAAATATGTTCTACAGTTTAAAGTAATAGAAACTCTTGCTCCCCAATATCGGTTAGAAAGATATAGCAAAAATGTGTTTTTGAGAATTACGGAATTTCTTTTAAGTTAAAAAGAAATTTTAATAGTATCTAGATAAACATAAAAAAATTTATTTACAATTTCATTAAGATATATTGACTTAAACAAATTATGATCAAAAATTATATAATTTGCAGTGGCACCACAAAAAGTGTGCAACGAATTTTATTATTGTCAATTAAGTTATACATTTTTGAAAAGAAGACATATTTTTCGTTATATTGAAATAAGCGAAACGAGGTTTTTTATAGCAGAATACACTCATAAAAACCTTTAAAATCAGTTCCAATTAAATAAATCAGGATCGTTTTAAATATTTAAATGACCCGAGGTGACCAACTTTGCGACCCTGTTGACCGATCCATTGTGCGTTGTTATTGTTTTTAACATTAAATCCAACAACACTAAAAATTAAATAAAGATTTTTTATGAACCGATTTGAAATACTCAATATTTTAACTCCATATCGACATTCAAGAGTTGATTTCGAAAAGAACTGTTCTTATAATATTCACATAAACATTTCTGAGGTGTTTTCCAATTGACTAGGAGGAGCACAAGTTCCGAGGATGGATCTCCAAGGTTGTTCATCTCGGGTAATTGTATATAAAAAATTCACCAAAATTTCATCAATGTTTCGACAAAAAAATACACATAGACCTTGGTGGGTTCCATTCGGGTCCAAAAAAATTAAATACTAAATAATTTTTTGTGTAGGAAATTGGATTCAATAAAAATATACATTTTTTTAAATAGAAATTTAGAAAAAATATCCGAGTAGTTTCGTTTAATTTTTGATAGGTGGAAAGGTTTTGCTTGAAAATGAATAATATATGCATAATAAACTATTTCAAATAAATCTCATTAATAAATTTGTCAAAAATACATAAATCCTCTTTCGGCGTACTCTTGAAAAAGAAATTTTAATATTTGACACTAAATAAATACTACTCGATTTAAGATATTATCATGGATTTGAATATGATAAGTCGTCTTTAATGTAGACTATTAAAATATTCCCACTTTTTCATACCAAAATACCCGAAATTTCAATACGGGGAAATTTTGTATATATCTTTTTATGACTAAACATAAGTATATTACTTTTGCATAAAAATTATTTAGAATTTAGGCAATATTTTAGAAACTTTTTTGGACCCGAATAGAGCCCACCAAGCTAATAAACCAATACAAACATGGGTCAAAATTTTACTTTGTATTAAATATCTCCTAAACTACACATATTTTTTGTAAATAATTATAAGAGCTATATGCATGTAAAATAATTGTTCAATTGAACAACACCTCAAGAATGCCTATGTGAAATTTCGTTTTAAATAAGGAGGCGTTGTCGGTGACACTCCAAAGATGACCATTTCGGGTATGTTGATTTTTTGAAAATTCGCTTAAAGTTTATTTCAGAATAGAGACACAAAAATCGTATATGCTAACATGTGTTACACTTTTAGAGATATTCAAGTCAAAATAAATTTTAACCCATTTTTTAAATAGCGGGCTCTGTTAAGAAAATTTGTTCAGTATTATAATTTTTTTATAAACTTTGTTAATAAAAAATAATTACATCTGACACACATTTTTTTTTTAATTTTTAAATTTTGTTGTTAAAAAAATAAAAAATAATAAATTAAGTTTTTTATTTTAAATTTTATTTGAAACGAAAACTTTTTGAAAAAATCATCTTTATATTTTTTATGACTAAATAATAAAATGATAAGTTTATCGGTGCCCAACGATTCAACATGTACGGATTCAATACTTTCACTTTCCATATATTTAAACTAATTAAATGTGTACGTATAATTAGTATTGAACATATTAAAACCTAGGAAAATATAACAAATTTCATAAAATAAATCATACAAATACAATTTGCTCTTATAAAACGTACGCTATTATCTTCATCTGTTGAAAGCTTAAAACGAAAGTGCTCTCTCTCTCTCTCTCAAAAAAAAGATCAAATTACACAAATACGCAAATAATAACATGTAATTACCATGATACAACTAAACCAGGTAGTCTCGTTAGAACAAAAACAACAATTTACTTATATTTTGTAAGTGTAGAGTATCGTTTTGCTGTCTATAACGGTGACAGTAGCCAAAGAAGAAATTACTTCTTTAAATGCTTTTAATTTTTTCTTGATTAAACCAACCAGTTTTAACATTCAAACAGAGTAAAAATCTAACCGACAAATATAAAAACTTTATATAAAATCTCAAAGAATCGTTCTTAAAGCAGAAACATTACAATATGAATTAAAGTCTCACAAGGTAAATAAAAATTACTTAATGATATTTTCTGCAATGTACTCTTCTTTACTAAATAAGATCATAAATTATCGAACTTTCGATAACATTTTATATACAACTTAATTAAAATATAGTTGCAATACCAATTTAATGATTGCATTTAAAATATACATATCCTGTCAACGGGAGAACTTGTCTGTTGATAGAAAACCTAGTTCAGGTAGAACGAATGGTCCAAATATAAAGCATTTTCAAAAGAAATCCAACACATCCTGTAGGAAAGCAGCCCGGTTAGCTCAGTGCTTGGACAATTTGCGAAAGTTAAAGCTAATGTAGATATAAAAACATACAAGACTCAAAAAGTTCTTGACAGGAATGCTGCTATAATTTTATAGCCAAAAACAGAGCACGGAAATTGAAGTCAAGTTTTCGAAAAAGTATTCTTGTTACATAGATGACGAAACCTTTGTTCCTGCAGATTTTGCGCAACATCCTTATCAAAAGTTTTACGTTGCTGATGCTCAGAAGTTCAGAACCCAAAACCAATAAAAATTTCAGTAAGATTTATTGGTATGGCAAGCAAACTGCAGTTTTGGCAAAAAGCCTATAATTTGTAACAAGAACAATAACGTGCAAATTCTCCAAGCCGCAGGAGCTAATGCCAGTGGACAGGTATTTGGATCTTGTTAAAAAAGAATTGAAAAGCACAAAAAGGTGCCCAAAAGATTTTAAACGGAAATGAAATAAACGTTCGAGAAAGAGACAGAAAGGTAACTTCATCACTAGTGATTATTTTTTTTGTAAATTATAATAATAACTTCAATAAAAAATAAAACTGTAAGTTTAGTGATTTCGTTTTTATTAATATATATGTATATGTATGAAAATTGGAGAAATCAATTCATATCTTCATTTCATAGCAATAAATGATAGTAAACATTATTGCATTTGTGGAAACTAAAAATTAATTTACTACCTCCAGCTCTGTCAGCAATATAAAGCAAAGTGAATAAGGAAAATATTTAAAATATTAGCAAAAATTATATATTTTATATTATATTTTATTATTATTTTCAGGAGAAAAAATCTTCAACGATTAATAATAGAAAGACTAGAAAAACAAGAGCATAAAAGACAATTATTTTGTCTCATATTTACGTATGTATTTGTTGAAGTTGAAAAGAGTGTGAGTTGAAAGAGTAAAGCAATAACATTATTATGTTTTGTTGTTGTAATTGTAAAGAATGTGAGCGAACGCTAGTCTATAATTTGCTTATATTTTTTTCTTATTTTTTGCTAATATTTATAATATTTTTTACTCATATATTCGTGTTGTCAATTTCTCGCAGTAAAATTTTTTCCATTTACTATTGCATCGCAGTTCGTAGTTATCAGCCAGCATATTTTTCGCAGCACAAATTCAATTTTAAAATCAATATTATTATACTTGCAAGTAAAAAATATATTTTGATAAAAAATTAGCTGTACACAACTTTTTGTGCTAGATATAAATTCCAGGAAGAACAATTTTGGCAGCACCGCAAAATATTATGCGTAGCAACACATGTATTCATATGTGATAGTTGAAAAATATGAATATATTTTGTAAAACAGAAAGTGTTCATAATTTTTAGTAGTCGATGGAGAAAAAATGAAAGTAATTTGCTAATTTTTAAACGCTGGTTAATTTAATTTTCAGGAAAAACTAAAATAAAATAAGGAAAACTCCGCATCAATAGAAGTAGGTAAACAAAACTGTTTCTTTTTCTGTTTTCTTATTAATAGTTGTAAAAAAACATTTGACAACAAAACGATATCAGTTAATTATCATCTGATCTAATACTACTACCTTTTTAGTTCTGCCATGGTAAGAACAAAACAAGTTTTTCTGATGAGAACACATTGTTGCAAGAAAAATTTTGACAAATTGGTCAAATTTACTTTTTGAAATCATCATCATAAAAATTACTTACGAATAACGGTTATTTCCGAAAAAGGATTAAGTTTTCACAATTGTAACAAACAAATAAAGAGTTTTGAATAGCTTCAAACATGATTCTTAAAATTCTCAGAAAACTCTTTCTTTTCTTTTCTTTTCTTTTCTTGGGGCGAAAACAATAGCACATGCCAAAATTCAGCAAGATAACTGCGACCTGCATTTCGTTCACAAAATTTACATTCGTAACCAGTCGGCCGGCCACACAGACATGGTTAAATCGACTCAGAAAGTGATTCTGAATCTAACGGTATACTTAATGGTGTTAGAACCATTTTTTGTGCCTATTAAAATCATTTGCACATATGTACGATAAAATATAAAAAATCGAAATAAATTGTTCGTCTTCGGTTTAATATATTATAACAAGAAAAAAAAGGAATAATTTCGTTTTTAAAATATAAATCTATTCTAATTCTAAAGTAAACCCAAATTGTGCATACTCACTGCGACTTCTACACTAGACGGAGGAAGTAATCTGGAAGAAACTTTGGTACATTTACAGTTGTCGAAACACCATTGAGCATATTGACGTAGTTTTCCATCTAAAGATTCCAATTTTTGTTTAAGAAATGACACAAAATATCTATAATATAGGAATAAATACAAGTATTAAAAGCAAAATATCTAGTAAGTACAGTGTAAAGCATAAACAAAATTATGAAAATTTTTAAAAGATATATACTCATGAATTCTTATTAAACCGTGAACTATAAAGATAATTTAACAAAAAGCAAATGTATTATTTGCTTTTACAGTTGTAATAATTCTTTGTTTTCCAAAACTTAAATTAGAGCTAAGAGTTAGTTAGTTGCACTGTGTTGTTTTATTATTTTTCTGTCAAAATTATTTACCACTTATATGATCAATGCATATAAAAATATGTAGTTTTATTATTTTTAAAAACAAAATAAAACAAACCTTCAAAAATTTGGAAGTTTAAATTGTTGTGGATGTATTTAAATATGCATAAATATTGCATTTATGTTATAAAAATAAGAATTAAAATATTTCTTAATATTAAACTAAATCAAATATTTACATAAATTTAAGATAATAAATATTTAAACATTGTTTTATACTAAACTTTCCAAATAATTTATACTGAAATGCTTCAATTTAGATTGATATCTTTGTAAAGTGTCTATATAAAAGTTACTGGCAGTTTCCCCTAATTGAATATCAAAGCTTTTTAAGACCTTTAACAGCTTTGTCAAAATGTCGTTTTACGTTAGAATTTCTATTGTTTTGCCATATATTTCTCAGTCTTCTTTTGTTTTGTATCAACTTTCTAATGTCAGTGCTTGTGAAATATAGATGCTGACTTTCATTTGTGTTGGTGGGTGTTGCAATATATCCAGCTTCATTAATCTGATAAGTGCATAATTCTTTAGCATCATCCAACTGTACTCCTGATTTTATTGGACCGTTTTTGTTTATATTTTTTTATCCAAGTATTGAATCTATTTTCATCTGTTTTGTAACAACCAATTTCATATTTTTTGTTTGACAATGGAGAAAAGCATTACAGTTCACAATTTATGGTATGGTCAGAACTTATTTTAAAAGAGTCAGTTATTTCAAGAAGATTACTAGGTATACTACAAAATCTAATACGTAGGACTATTAGTAGATAAAACTGAAAAATTATTGTTATTTATACACTTGTATAGTTTTCTTTTTTTTAAATTTCTGAGTCTAGACTCCCACTAATTATATTTTGTATTGAAATAACCTCCAATAAAAACCTTGGACCAAGACATTGAAAAAATTTTTGAAATTCTGCACATTTTGTGAATAATATATAGTACAAATTGACATTTTTGTTGAATCACACATGACGCTTGTGTGATTTTCTTTGATATTTATTTGAAGATTTTAATAGAATTTCTGCTGAATGGTAAGCATTTATTAAGTCCCAATTCCTTATTTTTTTGTATACATTGTATTATTTTTTGAATCTGCCTCCTTTTAAGGCTTCACAATAATTATTGATATCTTTAAAACTAAATTTATTTTTTTTCTATCCAGGAGATCTCATATTCCTTTTATATAGCTCATGTCTCTCATATGAACATAAACGCAAATGATTCCAAATGAGCCTTAAACCTGTCTGCATACATATAAGACGTCTGGCAAGTTATGATGGGTTCTTCCTTTAGTAATAGAAAATCCAAGCCTCTAAGGATGTTTCCCTTTCCAATATACCATTGAGAACGTAGAATTTTAGATTGTGCCCTCTGTATAATATCAATATTCGTTAGGCAAGCCGTACCTCATAATTGTCCATATAGGTTTCAAAACGGTTTTATACAGGATGAATTTATTTTCAAGGTTTAATTTTGACTGATGGTTGCTATAATAATTTGCAACTCTGATTAACAATCAAAACGCATATAACTCTTTATATTTGACAGTTAAAGTTCTGACACATGTTACCTATCCCCTACCTTCTTGTAACTTTATTGAAGTAACATGTTTTATAAATGTAATGAATTAACAATACTGCATTATTTAAAAGAGCATATATAATTATTTTGATCACACTGGGACACCACTATAACTTCCAAGACGTAACTATTGAAATGAACAAACATTTTTCAAACAAAGGTTATGGTATCAGTAAGGTTTGAGGTTAGATACGAAATTTTTAACGGTAAGGTTTAATTGTTTGTCCAAATAAAAAACAAGGCTGAAGGAATGGCAACCAATGTAACAAGTATTAAAAAGTTGAGCGGTGATAATTACTCAACGTGGTGTATTCAGATAAAAGGTCTGCTGAAAACGTTGGATTTTTGGATTGCCATCATTGACAGTTGTCCAGAAGATTAAGATTCGGCAAGTAAATGGATTAGAAATGTTGCCAAGGCACTTGTAACTATTACGTTAAGTCACAGCACAAAGTGCTTTTTATATTAGGCACATATCAAGGAAAGCTAACTTATTTAAAAGACTTGTAAAATTCGCCACACAAATTAATGAATTTAGTTCTATAGTTGATGAACTTAAAAAAGTAAATTATAAATTAATCATATTGATATAGAAGAATAGAATAGAATGGTGATTTAGACGACGAAGTTTGTAAATTAAATAAAGCCCTCAAAAAGGTAAATAATATTTTCTTGAGATTGGTTTTTAAAAATGTGTAGAGGAAAATAATGACAAAATATGCATAATAGCTGTTTACGTGGACGATGTGTTATTGGCATGTTCTTGTAACCAGATATAATGCACGTGGTTTCTAAATTAAAATAAATACGCATCCACACAAGGATTGTTCAAGATTCCGACTGGGGAAGTGATTCCAATGGTAGAAAGTTCTTTTTATTTTTATGGCTGCCTTGGGAATCCAAAAAACAATCATCATACATCGCCAAAAGAAACCAGCCAATATTTTAACAAAAATATTATCGAAGCAAAGACATTTATATTGCTGTTACATTTTAAATCTTTAAATGTAATTTGAAAGAGATTGTTAGAATAATTACCAATACCAATTGTTGCTATTAACTATGATACTAAATGGATCCAAAAATGTAATAACGAAAGAACATCACAGTCAATTTCAAAATAATAACTTACAACCTGCACATCTTGTGAAAATAAAACGTTATAATGATGTAAAATAGTGCTGTATGTAAACAGAATTATTATTCTTTATTTCCAAATTGAACAATATGAATAAAAATAATTGGGTATGATAGACTATAGGGGTCAACACGGACGAAACAAATTAAGTGAAAATAGCTATCATAATCAATAACCAGAGTATTTTACAGTTTGAGTTTTAAGTTAATAACGCATATTCAGTAAAGCTAGAAAATTAATTTTGTCCAATTTTATTACAATATGTTTTTTTTTTAATATTTTTATCAAACCCGTTTTTAAGTAAAGGAGGGTTACATGGAAGATATAGGAAAATATGGACCGAGATTGGCCAAATTAACAACATAAATTTAAGACGATTAGAAATTTATATTTAAAAGCTTTAAAAGCTATCAACCATATTCCGGGAAGGGGTTTTATATGGGAGCTACGTCAAATAGTGTTTCCAGCACAATCTAATTTCTTTGAATTTATAACTATATCAAAACAAATATATGTTGAAAATTTTAGAAAATTATCTTGAAAATTGCGACACATATAGCACACTTTTTCGAAGTTTTGAGGTTGTCACAGATATCGGTCCATAAGTTTTTTGCTTATGAATCGATATAGCTGGTTTTAAATAATATTCTGCTTGGGATAATAGCAAACAATGTGGAAAAAATTTAATTGAATTCGGATAATTATTACCAAGAAAAATAAAAGTGTTGAAATTCAATAGAATACTAGTTTTGTAAGCTCAAAACTGTTTTCCCGGAAGGGGTCTTATATGGGAGCTACAGCAAAATATGGACCAAAATTTTTCATATTTATAATATACTTTAACTAGTTAGAAAAATAATTGTGCTAAATTTCAATGCAATTGATCTTTATTTCATTAAAAATAGTTAGAAAAATCTTTGTACCGAATTCAAATGGATTTGGTATCTATTTAATTGTTTAATAAGTTCAAACCCGTTTTCCGGGGGCATTATATGGGAGCTATATAAAAAATGGACCCATGTTAATAAAATTTATAACATATATTTAAAATAGTTAGAAAACTAATTGTGTCAAATTGCTTCTAATTTAAGAGTTTTATAAGCTATAAATTATATTCCGGGAAGGGTTTTTATATGAGAGCTGGGTCAAATAATGACCCCAGAACAATATGGCTTCTTTGGATCTATTATTGTATCAAAATAAATACATGTGACAAATTTCAGTGAATTATATTAAAAATTGCGGCCCATATGATACACACAGTTTGGGGATGCATTAAAATTTAGCTATTAGCCTATAACTTTTTTCTGTTAATCAGATTTTGATGATCTTTTAATTGTATGTTTAAGTTAAAGTTTTAAGTCCAATTACATTTTAGTTGAAATTAGAAAAGTTTTTTTTCGGAATTTTGAGGTTGTTTCAGATATCGGTCTATAACATCCTTACTAATAAACCGATATAGCTGGTTTTAAATAGGAAACTGCTTAGAACAATAACAAACAATGTGGCCAAATTTGATTGAATTCGGACAATTATTCTAGGCATGAGAATCTTTGCAACAGACGGACATAGCTAAATTGACTCAGATTTTGATTTGATGCAATAATATGAATACATTGTAGGGTCTGAAATGATTCCTTCTTGGCGTTACACACGGAATGACAATGCTGATATACTCTCATCACGACTTGTGGAGGGTATAAAAACTCACAAAATTCATACATCAAAAGTAAACACACATGATAACATATGGTACTTTCTTTGCAAATATCTGTCAATATTTTGCAATAGCTGCCATTAAAGTCCCGTTTTCGGAGTAAACTTTAAGCGTTTAAACTTTTAATTTAAGGCTCCTTCCAAAAAAATGGTTTAAATTTTCATCAAATTTTTTAAATATCTTTAATAAATGAATCAAGTCTGACAGTTATCCGGCCGTATTTGGCCATGACACCTTTATAATCCCACGTCCTGGAAAAGTTTTTTAAGAGTAAAAGGTTCTTAAATATTAAAATTTAAGAAAATTCTTCCATTAATTTTAATTATATTTATATTGTTTTATATTTAAGAATAATTTACCATATTGAACTTTAGTTCTTATAGGAGTCTTTTAGAGTAATCGGTGTTTAATTTCACGAATTAATAATAAGTATTTTGGTTCCATAATGCCTGGTGCGCTTTGCTGCACATAAAGTCCTCTCAGTCCTATATTCTGAAAAAAATTATAAATCACGACATGCATTAAAATAAAAATTTCATTCAACGCATATTTTGTCAAAGTGGAAGTTTTTTACCATAATATTTCCTTAGGTAAATAAAAAGTTTATCTCCCCTTGACACAAACTGAAAAGAAATTGATATGCAATTTTTATGCCCTCACTTTATTACTCACACTTTTAATATTTGCTTTGTATTTATAACATTAGCCTGTGAATTACATGGTGTCTTCAATACCATGTATTTTATTTAACAAAAAGAACACAATTCTTTATGTTAAATAGAATACATGTAATTTATGACACCAAATAATTAACAATTCTGCAATAAAAAGGCAATGATAATCGAAATTTAAACGAAAATCTAATAACAAAATATCCAAAATAGAATAACTATTTCATATGTTAACTAACTTATACTTAACTTATTTCATATGTTTTTCCAACATTAAAATATTGTTGTAATAATTCTGAAACTTATAACCCCGAGTTCCGAAAATAACCTCAAATTGCCAAAATTGTTTAAATAAGTTAATGTCAGTATGAAACAAATATTATAGATAAATTTATTTTATACTAGCAGACCCGTCAAACTTCGTTTAGCCAAAGCAAATTTTTAGGGCTTTGTTGGCCCTAAGCAAACATTCGTTTTGTATTGTCATACGATGTAAATAAATAGGAATTAATTTAAATTTGCTTTGTACCTCTACCCTTAATCCTATAAGTCCTATATATTTTCCAGTGATAATGTTTCACAGAAGCATTATTGCTGTAAAATTTTAAGACTTTCGCTGTTAAAGTTCTTTAGATATGAATAATCTGTATGTACTTTGTATGAGGTACCGCTCCCCCTAGTCGTACACGTCCAACGTTTTTTTCCAGTAAAACAGTTCCTCTGGGAAGTTGGAGGGATCATGTTTGATCTCTGACTGTTATGGTTCTTTATATATATATATATATATATATATATATATATATATATATATATATATATATATATATATATATATATATATATATATATATATATATATATATATATATATATATATATATATATATATATATATATATATATATATATATATATATATATATATATATATATATAAACAACATTCATAAACAACAGATCAACAAATTTCAGCAAAATCAATGACCTAAATACAAAATTGGCCGCAACAACTATCACTCCCGAAGCTAGCACAGCCACAAACACAAAACAATAACAACAAACTCAATTTTTCCACAAACAAAAAATGCAGCCAGAAAAGTGAATATAATTAAAACATACAAATAAAAGTCAACTGTAACCACAAATACCAGTAACAGAAAATCAAAACCATTACAGTATAGAATTACCACAAAAAGGTTGTGAGTACAAACAAAATCAACGAATATTCGACATCGAAATTTTAATTTAAATCCAGTAAATGCAATAATTTTTTACAAGAATTGCAAAACATCTTTATCATTCAATTTACGTAGCAGATCCGATATTCAACAAATCTGCTCAAATAGATCTAATGCTGGAGAATGAATGAAAACTTTTTATAAATACAGAAGGCATCAGAAAAACTGATTGTTTTTGGATATCTACAATGCTGTAGAAGTGGTCCAATTTAGGATTATCAGTTTACCACTATAACATTTTGTATTAATTGCTCACCATTCTCGGCAATCAAACACTTCATCAATTTGCATCTGACTCAGAAGCCACATTTCCTAAAGCAGAATAGAATACTCCGAAGATAGACTTATGTTGACGATATATTATCCAGAGATTATCCTATAAGTGAATGTCTGAACAATCTTAATGAGATGATTGTTATTCTGGAATCTGCAGGTTTTCCTTTAAAGAAAATAACGCCCAATCCAAAAAGGAGAAGAAATAATATAATTATGGACCTACTCTTCAATCGTTCTTGGCTGGTTATCTAAACCTCCACACTCATGGGAAACTTATGTGGACAATCGAATCTTTCAAATTTATAACTTACTACCAAAAGCTACTTGGCGTCATATGTCGCAGATCTTGGTAAAAGAGGTTACCGACCCCAATATCTAATTCCTAATCATTTATGGTACCATGATCCATCATGGCTAACAAAATCACCTTCCCAATGGTCCAAATATCTAATTCCTAATCATTTATGGTGCAATGGTCCACCATGGCTAACAAAATCACCTTCCCAATGGTCATTACGAAATCCATAGAAACATTTGTCACATTCACGGAAAAGTATGATACATTAGAGAAAAAAGGACTTTATGGGTACTGTGTTATATTTTTTGATTTCTGAATAATAGTATACATGAGCGAAGGAACAACAATATATATACTTCAATTACTTTCTCTCATATAGAAATCAAGAATATAAAAAATATACTTTTAACACTTGCTCAGAGATCATATTATAATAAAGAATATAAATATCGAATTCTAAAATTATACCTAACAAAAGTTCACTTAAATCTCTTAATCCATTACTTCCAATGGAATAATGCTAGTCAACGGTCGATTATTAAAATCATCATTACTATGTATGAACGATTTCCAAAACTTTTTCCAGGAAATTCTCGACTTTGTCAACTATATTTAAACGGTCTTCACATGCTTCTAGTCCACTCTGACTGCAATCAAATGTGTAGAATTGTTCAAACCGAATTCTACATATCTCGATTAATTAATAACAGAAAAATTTGCATAAGCATAAACACTGTGTACAAATCATGTCTCCGTTACCTCCTCAAAGATGTACTCTTTCGATACCACTTGAAACTACTGGCATTGATTTTGTTGGTCCGTTCGAAATAAAATCCTCTAAAGTTCAAAAAACACCCTACATAAAAGGATATGTATGTATCTTTGTATGTTTTAGTACAAAGCTGTACATCTTAAACCATGCTCTGACCTAGTAACAGCGGCATTTCGAGCTGCGTTTACACGATTTGTTGGAACGCAGGAGCTCCCTCTGAAAATAGTCTTAGAAAACGGTCTACATTTCCTTGCCTCTAGTCGAGAACTAATTCGCAAATTTTCGTCAATTCTTAAATCTGCTTCTGCAGATATGTTACATTAATATACCACGTACCTCATGTAGGAGGTTTATGGGAGGCTGCGGTTAAATCCATTAAATACCATTTAAAACGCACAGCTGGAGCAAACAAATTCAATTCATTCATTCAAATTTTCACTGTCCTTACTCATATCGAAGGCGTCTTTAACTCACGCCCTTCACAAGCGCACAAGCAATACAAATGGAAAAATCCCTTTCCAAATCTTAAAGTCAATGACCTTATCATAGCCATGAATGGCGGTCAGAGAGGGTGGTTAATACTTATCATGGTGTTGATAATATATATAATAAAAACAGCATTAGGCATTATTACTCGCCCAGTTGTAAAGCTGTGTTATCTACCATTTCATTAAATTCTCAAGAAACTCCTAAGTATTCAGATTTTCCATTCATACCCTCTTTTATTCATCCACATCAATATATTTTTTATCTTCTAATCGTAATTCTCATTTAATTAAAACCACAATGCTAATTACACTATCTATTTCCAACAAATTGCCAACTAAAATGGAAAGAATTATCAATCGAAATTCAAACGATAATCATCACAAAAGGAACGTCAGCAACAACAACCGTGGCAACAGAAACAATAATAATAACAGCAGTAATCGTAACAACAGCACCAACTGCAACAAAAACTAAATTAATAGTCATTCAACTAACTGTCGCTATTGTACTGCCAAAACCTTTAATGTGATCGTACAATAGTGAAACATAATTGAATATTTTGTAACCGGTTCCAGTTAAAAATTGTCAAAATTTTTGTTTATGGATGTCAAAAACCGTAAAACATTTATTGGAAGCAATAATTACTGTTTGAACTGAATGGCACGAAGCCATGATTAGTGAGCCTGTGCATCTTTGGAACACTACAAAATGTTTTCTACCATACATTACTACATCCTAAATAAAGATCCATAACTACAAGAGAATTACGTGAACACTTTTATTTCTCTCTTTGTTGTCAGTACACCACACACCAAGAAACAATAGAAATGCAGAAATAAAAAGATTCGGTTATATAGTTCTTTACAAATTTTGAAATCAAATCTGAAAAAAAAAATCACTTAAAGCTGATTTAACAAAGCTTCGTACCTACTTTAAATATTTAAAATTTTCAAGTCGAAATTTTTTTTGTATATTGCTTTAGTTAAAAATCGTTTAAAAAAAGCGATTTTTTAATGCAGCCGTTAGTTTGTAAAAATGTTAACGCTTTTTTATTAATAGTTGTTTTTTAATTCATTCTTTGTCTTTTTATACTTTTGGTAATTTCCAATAATGGTGAATAAGAAAAGAAATTACTGAAATTACATTTACCCGTTCTTTTCACTTAAATCGTCAACCAGATCAGTTCGATAATTAGATCAGAAAATTATTATAATAATTATTAAATGATGAGTTATATTCTTAATATAAATTACATATTTTTTGGAAATTAAAGAATTATTAACATGTTAAAAGTATAAATAATTTCTTTTGAGAAAATAATCCGAAAATTTCAGACATGCAAAAACCAAGCTTTATCACGGCTTCAATATATTAATATTCTTCTGTGGACATATTTTATACATGTAACACAACTATCATAAACAAATTTCATTTGTGAAATTTTAAAAATAAACATATCTTTCCATAAAGCCATAATGACCAACGACGTGCTAATTCATCTCGCACAAAGCTTTATATTATCACATTACCAAAAAGATTTGTATTCAAATTCAACAGCATTACGGTTTTATTACATGATACAAGATATTTAGTTTACTTTACTTTCAAAATGATCACGTTTTCGGCTAGAAAGTATCAGCCATGTAAAAATGTAATAATTTATTTGTATCAACAGTTAAGTTTTGTGAATTTGCATAATCAATTTAATAATGTTTTTTAAAAATCATTCCAAAATCGAATTTTCATGAAGTTTAATTATGTTTAAAATAATTAGTTGGACTTTTTTACATTTTTTCTTTAAAAAAATAATTAATTAATTTAAATAAGCTAAAATATCATCATAATTTTTTGTATTATTAATTCGTTTTATTAGAAATAGCACATATCCAAAGTCGATTTCTACCTAAATTACAATTTAATAGACATGATAGACATTTGATTTTATTTTATTAATTGATTATTTATTTGAATAACTCAATTACCAAACGTGAGTCTAGAATAATGTTTATGTAAAATTGGTATGAATTTGGTATTTGAACTAAAGTGGACCGAAACCCCCCGCCCGACGGAAGATAGCTTTTCAATGAATCATAGTGGTTGCTACTTAATTATATCCGTGCGATTTTCTCACATTAACTTTATGAAATAATTTCCTCTGAGCTTTTTCCTCTGAACTACGTGACCACCGCTGGCTTAATATCCTTAACTGGCTCCCATAATGAAAAGTTCGTGTATTTGTTGCAAGTCAGATTTTTAACATATTCTGTGTTTTGACGATTATCTTTCATCTGTGTTATTTTCTTCAGTTTCCTATTAGCAAACGACAGTCTCAGCTTTAGTGTTGGTGATCGCGTATGCTGCCATACATCAATATTATAGGTGAATAGTCAGATATAAATCATTATCCATTGATACTGTATTACGATTAGTATTTTTGAATAAAGCAAAATCATTGCGATCTGGAATTTTCTTGTTCAATGTTTACGAAGTCCATACCATTTTTCTGATCAGAAAGTACATT
This sequence comes from Cochliomyia hominivorax, assembly GCA_004302925.2. Lineage (NCBI taxonomy): Eukaryota > Metazoa > Arthropoda > Insecta > Diptera > Calliphoridae > Cochliomyia > Cochliomyia hominivorax. The sequence goes on along the minus strand of PYHX02000467.1, from coordinate 49,385,921 downwards.
ATATAACTGTCTACCTCTGGTTATTGTCAATCTATAATCCCAGTATATTTAACGTTATAGTCGCCACATGATATGAAACGATCTCCTAGAGTGTTAAAGAATTCTTCAAAATTTCCTTTGTCAATTCAAATCTCGGTGGGAAATAAGTTTAAAAATGATTTTGATGCAAAATTATTTAGCTGTATAATTTTGTAATAAGAACAGTCAGATATAACGTATTAATACGTCAGAGTATAAATCATTATATAAATCATCCATACATTTTTATTTTGGATTTGTATTTACGCCCATAGAAAGAACTGTCTAAAATCTGCCAGCAAATTATAAAGTGAAGTTATTGTTTCTATCTTTTTTATATGATATGCTATTTTTTAATCTCTTATTTAAATTTGTCTATCTATACATCATTACTAGAAGATTTTGTAGAGAGTTGACACATCATGGAGTGTGTTTCTAATTTTTTTGTGCAATCGATACTCAAGTGAACCAAACCATATTTCACACAATTTATTTTCTTAGAGCAATAAATTTTGGAATGACCAACTTCATGACAACGGTGACATTGCACAATATCGTTTACCCTTTTTGGAGGTTCAATTTTAACTATGGCCTTATTTAGATATGTAATAGTTTAAATATATTGTAAAGTAAATGTAATGTAAGTAAAGACTATAAAATTCTCTGAATTCATTAAATTCAAATATATAAAACATTGAAAACGGTTTTTTGTAATTTTTATTAGTAATATTTCCAACTTTATGTCCATTATTTTCAATATTATATTTTATAACCTTTAAATCTGTTGAGTAGTGCAGATTTTTTATAACGACTCTATATGATCCTTCCTGCTTGATTTGATAGGTATGAAATTTTATTCTTTGTATTGGAAGGAGTTTAGTCTTAGTAATTTACGTATACTAGTTACCGACCATTTCATATTCTTTTTCCAGTTACAAAATGTACAGTCTTAGGATATCTATCTACTGCGGCATACATGAGTTCCTGTACACTTAGTTCTGCTTTTTCTCTTCTTAAGCATCAACAAATTTCTATTAATATAAAGCGCAAACTTTCTACTTGTCCTTTAACTTCACTGCGTTGAGATGGTTAATCAAAGGGCTAATGAAATTACTTTCATTGTTTTCGGTACCGCAAAATGTACAATTTTTACTAACATTTTTCTAATATTTACACATTACAGATCTATCACTAATGTAAAAATATCACGGATATGCATTTTTCATTATGTATTCCCATTATGTTTATCTGAAAAATTTCACATCGAGCCATAAGGACAGATGTTCCTTGAAATTCTGAAATCGTTGACTACTTTTTGAGAAGTAAAGCTCCTGAATAATTGGCAAACAACATTCTGGAACCTTGATTCCATTATTTACATTGAGGCTCATTGTATGCTGTTCTGGTAAATTGTTAGTCACCTTCACTTGCAGTTACAGAGGATACATCACTGATGTTATACTAGTTTTTAACTAATGGAGAGCATCTGCCACATAATTTGATCCACGAGGTTTGTGATTAGTTCGTGACAATATTCTACTATTCGAGCCTTCTGTCTTTTTCATTTGACAATACAGTTCCTGTTACCCAACGCGTAAGTAAGAGACTGATGGTCTGCATAGATTTTTATTTCTTTAGTACCATGCAAATAATTTCTAAGATTATCTAGAACCCACACGATAGCTAGCAACTACTTTTATTTGTTGCATATGCTTTTTCAGTTTTATTTAATGAACGCGATATATAAGCAATGGATCTACTCTTATCAATTTCACCTTGGGAAAGAACTGCACCAATCGCATAATTTTAAGCGTCGGTAGTAAGATTAAATGGTTTGGCAAAATTTGGAAATGCAAGAATTTCCGCTGTGATTAGAGGATCCATGCAATTTTATTCTTCCGTATTTAAATCTATTCAAATTTTAGAATTTTAGTGAAGAATTTTCTCCTCTCGTCTTTAATGAAATGCCTTTCGACATCATCCCTAAAAATCCTTTTAATTCTTTCAAGTTAGCTGGAGGTATGAGATTTTTAAAGACAAATTTTGGTAATAAAATTTGCGTTACATAGACTTGACAATGTGGTATTATTATCAGATATTGGGTAGTATCTGGAACGTTAACTGCATTAAGACTTTTTTGGCACTATCCATATCGGAGAATTATAAGAACTTTTTGAAAGCTGAATTATTTTCTTTATTAAAAGGAAGATTTTTTCCAATCAACTACTGCTTCTAGTTCTTTAAGAATGTCGTCACCTATAATACCGTCAAAACTAGATAAACCGGGTAATATGAAAAATGTGATTGTGTCTTATATTCCGTAGTTTAAAAATCCAGTTATTTTCATGTTGATTTCGTTTTTTGCGTCTGCTTAGAATTGTAAAAGTAAATTATATTTCGAGTTTGTATTAAACGGTCTATTTCCATTGGTTCTGGTTTACTGTTGTGATTGAGAATAATATACAAGTCTTTGATTATTGTTATGTTGAAGATTAATATTTTTCTGTTGCCAGTTTTACAAATCTAGGACAATTAGAGTTTGGGTTATTATTGTACTTAGGCTTAGGTGGTTTTTGTGGAATTATTGTGCGCATTTGAGAAAATTGTTGCGTGTTACTTCGAATTGATATTTTTGAATGAAGAATATTATTCCTCATGCTGACATTTTGTAGTTTAAGGGCCGTTGAATTATTGTCATACGAGATATCTCAGGATAAATATTCCGATGAAATATATCCAATGCGCTATTCCTGTTTGTTGGTATGAGAGCTTTGCTATAAGTTTTCGTTTTTCAGCTTATTTATAATAAGAGATAATTGGTGATTTACGGTAGAGTAGAATTTTTCAACCTTAAAAGATCCTTTTTTGAGCTGGTTGAATTGATATTCTAATGTCTCAACATCTCTTTTGTTTGCATAATGCAGCAATAGTATTTTTTCACTTTCTTCCTATCAGCATCGAACTAATTGGAACTAATGCTGCATCCGCTTTTCCTACAACCTTTCGTCCAATATGTTTCATGATGGAGAGATAAATTGGTTTGTCCTTAACAATTCCAAAATCTTTTAAACCATTTCCATTGAGTGTACCCACGAAACATAATGTTTGGGGGTTACCATCGAAACAACGCATTTGTTACACTATCAGGATGTCGGCAAATTGATTTTAATTTTTTTTCGTTCTAATTGTTCTAGTCTCCTACTCAATTCAGATAGATTAATATTTTGCTCTATTTTCCCTATTTAATATTCCACGCCTTCCAATTGTTCCAAAAGCAATTTGCATTAAAAATAACTTTTTTCACTCAAATGTTCGCCCTGCCGTTACAGGGATCATCCGGCAAAAAATACTATTTGCGTCTCTTCCTTACATATGTAGCTATATATAAAGTATCATTAAGAGATGATTCCAGCATTGCGATTTCAGAACCTAGCAAAAACAAACAAAATATTTTTTTAAGTTTTAATTCACAGTAATATAACTTTTTAACAGATTCATAGATTAATATCGTTATTGCAACAATTTTAAGAGAATCTTGAACATATTTCAAAAAATAGGACCTACAGAAAATCTGCTGCTTAAAAAAAAAAAAATGAAAAGGGCTAAAAATAAGCTGAGGTGTTGAACATAAGTCCCGACATGATCGGTAGTTTGAACTTTTCATATAGGGGAAAAATTAAAAATTTTTTCGGAATTTTGAATGCTATTTTTAATTTTTGATTATTAGGCTTAATATACTTATTAAGCCATTTGTTCGTTAAGTCTACTTTTAATTTTATTTCGAATACGGCCGGTAAAGTTCAATTAATTTACAAAACAATATGAAAATAAACAAATAAGCCCTCACTTCCTGGAGTGAAATTTTAATGTAGAATTTGTTCCGTAAATCTCTTACAATTTTAAACTACATAATAATAAACTTTTCTAATAAAAAATAAATATCAAAATATATTTGAAACAAATTTAATTCTAATGAAGTTCCTTTAATGGAATGAAGTTGAAACGTAATGGAACTAGTAAAGCCATAAAACCGCTTTTGTAGTCCGTAGTACTTTCCCCCGATGATGTATGTTTATATAGAGATAATGACGAAAGACCATCGCATCCCCATTTACATACAAATGTTAAAATCGATTTGTGAAGTTCCATCGCCTCGTTCTTTGACAATTTAGAAAGAAGCCTCGATGATCATCCAAATCATCAATCATCAATTATTTCCGAAATTTTATATTCATTGATAAATATAAAATACTACAATATATGGAATTCAAAAAGTTTTGAAAATCAAATATATTAAATTAAATTTATAGACAAAACAGGTATTCGAATTACGAGCTTTATTTTACTTATTTCGATCATATGTACATCACTAAAATATTGTATTCTATTTTTAATTTATTTTTATATTTTTTATGATATTTATTAATGGATTTTAAGTAATGGCTGGTCTAGAAAATGATAAACCTCTCATCGGATATGACAATACGACTAGAAGACTTCTTGAAAGTTACGAGATGACGTAAAATATTACTGGAATTGATGAGGAACTCCCTCGAAGACATTAAAACGCACACAGATTTTATATGGATACGGTCCAATAAACTACGTATAAATAAGAAAATACATTACCTCACATCTCAAGCTAATAAATATTGTTGCGAACGATAAATTTGTATGAAAATATCTTAATTTATTTAGAAGAGGTGAGTCTAAAAATTTAAAATTTTTATACAAATAATTGGTATTTTAGGAAACATTAGAACCTGTGGATTGATAATATGTAAAATAATATATTATGAAACATTATTTGCCTCCATAATTTCTCGAAGAATATAAAATTTTTCACTTTTGCAGTTAAATGGATAAAAATATTACAATGAACAGATATAAAATTGTTTTTAATTTAGAACACAAAAGATACCCACTTTTTTGTACGAAAATACCCAAAATTTTAATCCTTATTAAACATGTTAAAAAATGATGCTTTGCGGTACTGCTAAAATTTTCTACACTAGCTTTTATTTCTAGCAGCAAACCATTCTCATATTTTTAGTAGCACAAAATGTTTTATACAACCATTTTTTCCTTCGTATACATTTTTGCTAAGTAAAAACAGCTTCTATGAATTTTTGTGTTGCGAAAAAATATGTTGGCTGAAAACCACGAACTGCAAAACAAAAGGAATCAAATTTGTATTAAAGGAACGTATGAAAAATGTAAAATTGAAGTTAAAATAGCCGGAATGCTATATTCGCCTATGCCGAATTTTCAATACCCTTAACTACAAATGAGTGTGAAGTAAATACGTTATGTTTCTTACATACACTCACAGACGTATACACTATACAAAAGTTTTGCCCTAAATATAATACGGAACACTTTTTTACTATAACTTTTTGCTTCTGAACCGATTTTGATAATTTTGGGAATGAAAATGAAGTATATGAAGCCTAAAGTTATGGCAAAATTTCATTTTAATTTGTTGATTTATAATTGACAATTTTAAGAAGATTGTTGCAAGATTTTTCATGTTTTCATATTTGGAAAAAATATATTTGCATACAACTTTTTGTGCTACTCAAAATATGTCTGTTTGCTGATAGAAGTAAGTGCTAGCAAGAAATTATGTGGATGTGTAGAAAATTTTTGCAGCACCGCAAAAAATTATGCGTAACAGCACATGAACTCTTATATGATGGTTGGTAAATCTGTATGTATGTTTGTTTGGGACTTATAGGCAGCTAAACTACAGGACCGATTTTGCTGAAATTTTTACAGAATGTTTCTCATATACCTGAAAGTAAAATAGGCTATAAAAATTTCGATAGGACAAGGGGAGTGGTACTCCTCATACAAACAAATATTGATTAATGAATATCTAAAGAAATATAACAGTGACAATTTTTAAATTTGGTTTCAATCACTTCTTCAAGAAACTATTTTACTGGACAAAATGTGGTTGCAGATAGAATCAGGAGGAGAGGTAGCCCCCATACAAAGCAAATTTTGCTTGCCGAGTATAAAGAAACAAAGAGCTATAACAGGAAATTTTCAAATTTGGCTCCAATAATTTTTTCAAGGAATTTTTTTACGAGACAAAATGTGAGACGGATAGGATCAGGGGAAGAGATAGCACTCATATCTGTAACAGCGAAAATTTTCGAAATTGATTTCAATCACATTATCAAGGAACTGTTGTACTAGGCAAAATGAAGGACGGATATGACCAGGGGAAGAGAATTTGGTCCTAATAAATTTTTCAAGTAACTGTATTACTGGGCAGATTGAAAGGCGGATAGGATCATTGGGAGAGGTGTCCCCCATAAAAAATCGAATATCTAAAGAACTATAACAGCAATAGTTCTCAAATTCGACCCCAATCACATTCTCAAGTTTTTCTTTTACTGATAAAAATATAGGACGGATAGGATCAAGAAGAAGCGTACTAAAATGCAAAACAAATATTAGTTATTAAATATCTAAGTAACTGTAAAAGCGGAGGTATTCAAATTGGTTCCAATTACTTTCCCAAGGATCTATTTCACTGAACAAAATGTAGGACGGACAAGACCAGGGAGGGAAATACACCCCATACAAAGGAAATGTTGATAATGGAATATCTATAGAACTTCAACAGCGAGACGGATACGATTAGGAGGAGGGATATACAAATAAACAAATAATAATTATCGAATATCTATAGAACTATAACAGCGAGAGTTCTCAAATTTAGTATAATAAGATACCAAATTTGGACAAAATTAGGATCAAAAGAAGGAGTAGCATCCGCTCAATGTAAATATTAAATAAAATTTTAGAACGGGAGGGCTCAGGGAATTTAGTAAAATGGCCGTTGCATGATTTTTTTTTAATAAATATTGTTATTTTTTATACTTTTTTCGAGATCTCCTACTGAGGAGAATTTTTGTGCAGCAAACGCACCGGGTAAAAGCTAGTCTGACTATATTTTTAGTATGTTGACTGTTGAAAAACAAAACTGGTACATAATTTGTAAGTAGTGGGTGGAGGAAAGATGAAAGAATTTTGCTAATCAATAAACATTATTATTCTTCTTATGGAAAGTAGGTAATAGCTTACGTTGGATTGAATCTTCAGTCAAGATACGAACTGTTAATACAAATATTTGGTATCCGCGAAAACGCTAGGACTTGAGTTTTTGTTTTTAAGTGATTTTTGTTTCCGGCAATATAAAAAAAAACAATTTCATCCCCGGAATTCACGGAATAAATAAGAATATCATATATTATAATAAACTAATGTGCTAATAGCTTTAATATCCTTCAGTCAAATATGATTTGATATTCATGAAATTCTGAGTCGAAGATATTATTTCCGGATTTAAATAAAATACTGTTATGTTTTTACCTTTTAAAAGCGTTGGTTTATTTCCCTGAAAATAAACCTTATTTTTTATTAAAATAAAAAAAATCAGCACTCTTTATATACAACACTGTTGACTAATTTAACCCTGATAACATATTCACAATAGACTGACTAACTAACCAAACTGTCATATTAGAATATTCTAGGATCAACAATGACATTTCCAGACACATACTACATTATGAAATGATGTTTTTAAAACTTATTTTATGTTACATTCAGTTAGAAGATCCTAGAACATACCCATGCATAGCTGTTGCAAACTGTCGAATTCACATTCAAACTATCTTTTGTAATAATATTTTAATTTTAACTAATTGTATGACCATATAACTCTATTCTAGGTAGTAGCCCTATATAGTTATAGATGTGGTATAATTCTATTGAAATACTCATATTTAAGAGTTTTGACAGCTTAAATTCTTTTCTGGAAAATGGAGAATTATGTATGAATTATAGTCTAGTAAGATTCAAAAATTTATTACACTTATTTCACACTAAAGAATTTTTTGAAGCTTAGCCGCTATCTTCGGAATGTGGCCTATTGTGGAACCTATAACCAAATATACAACAATATTTGTTAAATAATAGACATATATTTAAGACAGTGAGAAAAATATTTTTGCCAAATTTAAATAGAACTATTCCATATATAAAAGTTTTATATAATTAAGAGCTTATTAAATAATTATTGGAGCAAATTTTTGAGGTTATATTAATTTATTAAAATAAATGTATTTGGGAAAATCTTCTTGCAAATTTCGATCTATATTACAAATTGATATACTATTGATCTGATTCAAATATTATATAATACTGTTTAATTCAGACTTAGATATCAGTCTGTAACTAGGCAAAATATTTTCTTTACTTAAATTACTTTGCGAAAATTCCCGTTAGAAATTTCTCGGTAAAATTTCGGGAACGTTTTTCCGTGGATAAACCATAGTTAGAATTTAAACATGCATTGTTTTTAAAGGAAAGGTAAGTTAAATTTAACTGCAAAAATGAAGGTACACCCTAAAATAATTTAAGAAAACTTATTCGAAAAGTTCGCAAAATTTAAACCTTGTTGTCGGCAAATTGAATCTTGTTAATAATTATTTATTATAAGTAAGATTAGTAAATATATAATTTTAGTACAAACATTTATTTCATTTTTTACTCATAAATTAGGTAAATAATACCAAATATAAATCATATATAATGTGCATCAGGTAGAAGCAAAATTTCTTATGGCGTGTTCTAACATTGGAAACCGCAAACATTTAAATTTCGGTCTTATTTAATACTCTTCCAAAAATTTTGATTTATGCTCCTATGTATCGTCATAAAAACAATACAATATCTTCGGGAGAATAATTTTGTGTACATACATATATACAGATGAGTATTATATGTGATTTTTTCTGGTTTTATGCAGTTTTTGTTGTTTTTTGCTATTTGTTTGCTTATGAAAAAATTTTTTAGTGAATTTTTGAGAAATTTTTGATTATTAATTATTTTTTCACATTACACAGCGGTCCCATTACGCAATTAAAATAATCATATTTTTTGTATAGAATTATAAGGGCAATATGAATGTATAATATTTTTTCAATTAAATTATAAATGAAATTTTGGCGATTTTTTCAAACATCGTCATACCCTAAGTGACAAATTTGGAGATTCACTTCCCCACCCCAGGACTTACTAGAAACATGTTCTTCTCCAAATCAATTAGAAAGAACTTCAAGAGTGGTCATATATAATTTCGTTAAAAAATATTCAATAGTTTCGAAGTTACAAAATTATTTCAATAAAAAAGCGTTTTTTATCACTGTGTGATGGCAAAGTATTTTAAAACTATTACATATTCTGAATCTATTAAAACCTAGGAAAAATTTGACAAATTTCATAAAATAAATTATACATAAACAATTTGCGCTATCTGTTGAAAGCTGAAAACGAATTATTAAAAAAGGTACGCACAATGCAGCGTTACCACAATGTTAATTTTATATTTTTGGTGGTTTATTGACATAAATTATTTGATGAAGTTTCACTGAAATAATGACTTCTTTATAAGAAAAATAGGTTTCGATTTTACTCTTACTCGCTTTTCTTGAAACGCAGTTAACCATTTTTAATGAGGAAAGTATAATTTTGAAAACTATAATCAGAATAATGATAATAATAAATTTTACTAATTTTAATCAGTATTAACATTCAAAATATTTACAACATGCGGAAATAAACATTAAAAAAAATTATTTTCGCAAATAAATTTATTATAGTATTAAAGAAAACTTGATTGCTCAAGTCAAAATTTTTAATGTTTATAATATGAAAAGGTTTTTTATACCCTCCACCACCACAAGTGTGACGCCAAGAAGGAATCATCTCAGACCCTACAATGTATTTATATTGTTGCATCAAATCAAAAAATGAGTCGATATAGCTATGTCGTCTGTCTGTCTGTCTGTCTGTTGGAAACATTCTCACGCCTAGAATAATTATCCGAATTCAATAAAACTTTCCCACATAGTTTGTTATTGTCCTAAGCAGTTTGCTATTTAAAACCAGTTATATCAGTTTATAAGCCAGGAAGTAATAGACCGATATCTGAAACAACATTAAAATTTCGAAAATGAACTCTTATAATTTCTTCTAAAAATGTAATTGGACTTAAACAAAAAATTGTTTTTTTTTTTTTTTTTTTTTTTTTTTTAATTTTAATTGCCCGTGCTTCATCATCGTGCAAAAAATTATCAAAATCTGATTAACAGGATAATATGCAAAATTTTGATACACCCCAAACTCTTTGCGTCATATGGGACGCAATTTTTAAGATAATTTACTGAAATTTGCCACATATACTTATTTTGATACAATAATAAATCCAAAGAAGTCATATTGTTCTGGGATCATTTATTAACCCAGCTCCCATATAAGGCCCCTTCCCAGAATATGATTTATAGCTTATAAAACTTTTAAATTTGAACCAATTATATTGAAATTTGTCGCAATTAATATTCTAATTATTTTAAATATATGTTATAAATTTTATTAACATGGGTCCATATTTTGACATAGCTCCAGTATAACGCCCCTTCCCGGAAAACCGGTTTGAGCGTATAAAACAATCAAATAACGACTAATTCCATTGCAACTCGGTACAATGCATTTTTCAACTATGTTTAATGTATATTTTTAATTAGAACAATCTTGGTCCATATTTCGATGTAGCTCCCATATCAGGCCCCTCACCGTAAACAGTTTTCAGCTTATAAAACGGTTAAATAAAGACCAATTCTATTGAAATTCCACACAATTATTTAGCTAACTGTTCTGAAGATATTATATTAATTTGCTCTATATCGGTCCAAATTTTCCTAGAGCTCCCTTATAACAGGAATTCCCCGAAAATGGATTTGAGTTTATAAAACATTTAAATAAATTTCAATTTAAATATGAACAATCTTGGTCCGAATTTTGCTGTAGTTCCCATATAAGACCCCTTCCGGGAGTTTTGAGCTTATAACAAGCACATTTTTTTGTTTTCATACGCTCCACAATACAAGTGGTAGATAGATAATAATAGCTATGTTATTCTGTGTGTAACGCTAAGAATGAATTATTTTAGACCCCATAATATATATATTCTTGCATCATCCACAGAGCCAAAATTATAAATAATTTTATGACTCATTAAGTGTTTCTGTGTTATATACTATATACATTTGTTAGTGTATGTGTATCTATGGAATATATGAATATCTATGGAACTTAACGTATTAACTTCATTGAGGGTATTGAAGATTCGGCATAGCCGAATATAGCATTCTTACTTGTTTTATGATTATTCTTCTAAAATGATGATATTTTCATGCCAAAATACGATTTTCCTTACAATTTTTCTGGCAGGGCTGGTACGATAAACAGTTTTTAGGATGAGAACAACGATTTTTACGCTCTTCTTTGTGTTACGCTCACTTTGTTTTTTGCCCACGGATGATGAAAAGTTAAAAAAAATATATATTTTTTATATGATTTTCATTCTATATTATTTATATTCTCTGATAATATTTACACTTTATTTCATCGTAACTATAGAAATAAAATTTGATTTCGTCGTCCTAATTCTAGGCGCTGGTTTATTTGATTGTATCAATAATTCAAATTAGCTAATTTCAATCCACGGTGTACAGTTTTTAAAGCGTCCTATTTGACCATTTATGAAAAAAGCAACACTCAATGTGGGTTTTCATTCATTTTTCTTTTACCAGGTGATATTTATCTGTTATAGTTATCCACTTCTTTGTATCTAAATTTTCAACTTTTAAAATTTTGCTAGATCTCGAGTCAGTTTTTAATATATATCTAAAAGTTATACAGGAAGTGCTCAGTAGGCTTTTGAACTTAAGAAAAATATAATTGTTTTAACAAATACTTTAATAATTGTTTTAATAAAAATTAAAGAAAAAATTTACAGAAAAAAAAAACATAATACTAAAATAAGAAAATGTTAACATATTAGAACTATATGTTACTAAGGAACTAAGTTTTTGGTGTATTCATGGGATGAATGTGCACAATGAAAAAAAATTTATCATTTAACATTATTAATTTGTCTTTCACTAATGGCATAAAATAATATTGCATGAAATATAACTATAACTTTTCACAATCAACAATTTATTTTCGATCGAGATCTGACTTACGGTTGATAAATGGATAGAGTAATATAATTATAATTATTCATTTTATTTATAATAAATCCTATATGATTATTAAATAACAATTTTCTGTCAAGTCTGACCCCTAGGTATTTTACATTAGTTTCCCAAATTATCTCAATTCCATCAACCATAATGTTGTATTGTGTTAAAAACCTTTCTCATTTTCTGCTAAAAAGTTGTATGCGTTTCACTTGAATTTATTAGTATCTTCTACTTTTTAGAGAAACTAAGTACTATATTTATATTGCTTTAAAGATTCGACAAAATGTCATTAGATGAAATATTCTTGCTCAGAATTGCTGTATCGTCAGCAAAGATTGATGATTTACAATCAAGCGAAAATAAATGGGACAAATACAAGAGTACCAATTTTTTATTAAAAATTTCTTTAACTATTTTTTTAATTCTCAGTAATGGTTAATATGTATTGTGTTCTGAACTGAAACCCTATTGTTGTATTCAATATAAGCTGTTATTCTTTTCTTAATAACCTCAAACACTTTACTAGTAGAATTTAAGAGACTAATTGGACGGTAAGATTTAGGGTACGAATGATCCTTATCTGGTTTAGGAGTAGCAATAGTTTTTGAGTTTTTACATACAAAAGGAAAATGACAACATTGAAAACATGCGTTAAATATGCATACAAGACTTTACACCCATTTGTAGGGTTTCCAATCCAGGGCTACTTTTGTTTTTCTATCCTAAATAATTCGTCTTATTTTCGCTATATTAACAGAGACTGGTTCATTTAACGTCTCAAGAACATTTAAAGATTGCATAGAGTCAGAAACAATTTGCATAGTATTTAAATCACCGATATTAGAAAATTTTGAGCCAATATTTCTGCTTTTTCATTGATAGTTATGTGTAGATTGTTATTAAGCTTTAGGCAAGATATGCATTTAGTTTTCTTCCAGATAATTTTGGCAATATTCCAAAATTTTGGAGATGACTTATGAAGACATTTATGTAGCACATTCCCTTTTAGGTTTCTGAACTCAATAGTACTCTTATGAATTTTTTATTTAAACTAAAAGTTTGAAGCTTAAATATTTGAAATCTAAATCTAATCCATTTACGCCAAACAGATTTCTTAAAAGTTAATTAATCTTAAAATTTGCAGAGTTAGTCGTTTAATGAAACAATTTGTCATTGGCTTCATCGGAACACTAGTATCTATAGCGTTGAGTAATAATGTGGTAAATTTTTGTACTAGACGTTCAATATCACCTGTATTATTTAGTGACATTTCCAGGAGAAAAATTCCTAAAGGAGTTCGAAGAAGCACTTTTATAGTTTTCCTGCAAGTGGTTGGATGTGTCGCGATGATTGAGTGGGAACATTTATAAAGATATTTTTAATAGAAAAACGGGATACACGTTGCCTTTAATTATGTTAAACATAAAGGTAATATTCAGCATAGTCGTCCGGCTTTTAAGCGTAGGCAGATTAATTAGTGCTAATCTACTAGTATATGAAGGTAATCATGTTGATCAGTTCCATGGTAAATGTCTCAGACAGAAAATGAAAAATTGATTTTGTACAGATTCAATAAAATCGAAATGAACAATGTAAAGTGTATCCCAAACAATTGAACCATAAATTTAGTTTAGTATAAAGCATCATTATAAGATTGAGGATAGTATTTACCATTTCCAATGTTTGACCACCCAAGTTGAAATTATCTTGAATAGTCTGGTTTCTGATGAACCTCATGTGCTTACTTTCATATAACATATAATGAATGCCCGATTAATTAACGTCGTAATATGTAAAATATTTGGTGTCATAGCTTCAATATTTAGTTATAATCTTTTCAAAATGTTTTGGTATACAACTAAGTTTAGCAATTCCTCTGTTATTTTTAATATCGGATCTACTTCCAGATTTGATAAGCGAGTGATAAAATAATTTTTCCAAGAACTTGCAAAGCAACCATATTTAAGGGAAACATTTTGCATACTATCTGGTCCATATTTAACAGCATATTTAAGATATGTTAGCTCGGTAAGTACTTCAGTATCATTCATTTAAAGGATATTGATTGTTTGGAGTGATAGTATATACCGATATATTGGCATTATTGTGAACGGAAGAAGAAAAAAAGTCAGCAAACATATTAGCATGACAGACTGAAATTCATTAGCTCTTCTTTTTGAGTTTACGCAGTTGTTAGATGACTTGGGTTAGTTTTAGAATTATATTTTATTTTAGTAACATTTTATTTTAGTAACTGGAATATTTAGCATTATCAGAAGCATTTCCAGTCATTGTATATTTTTTGTAAAGTTTATTCCATTTGTTTTTAAAATATGATAAATTTTTATTACTCCAGGGAGGAGAGAAATAAATTCATCTGTTATAAAAATGATCATTTAACATACTGTAATTTGCTTAAAACAAAATTGTTTTTCTCCTTTCGAAGCACGCACCAGGAATCAAATACGGGCACTTTATTTCTAATGTTAGATAATAATGATCTTCTGGACGGGTTAAAATTTGGAAGCGATTTACAATACAGACATTTGGTTCTTATGTAAATATCAAGTCAAGCAATTTACTGTTATAATTTTCAACATTGTTTATTTGAAATAGACATAATTCAATGATATTATTGATAAAGTTATTCTTATTCATTGGTGTCAGGTGTGGAGCATCCGGGAAAGTGACCCAAGAAATTGATGGAGAATTAAAATCACCAAATACTAATAAGTGAATAGTGTATTTTGTTAAAGTTGAAACTCGTTTTATTGCTTCCAAATGTTTGTTATAAATTCCCATATCAGAATTTGGTGGAACGTAGGAACAGCAAATAAATAATGTATAAGATATCAATTTTAGTTTTACCGACTTGTCTTTTACGGTTATCTGATCTCCACCTTCTATAGATTTGATAATGTTCAGACAGTATTTCCATATTAAATTTATTACTATTCAGCCAAGTTTCAGTGAAGACAAGAACATGGTAATTAAAGTTAAAACTATCAACGAATAAGTTGGATTATTCAGTATTGATTCCATAAACATTTTTGTATATCATAATAAGTCTGTTAACGGCATATGAAATTAGTTTTTTGAGCAGTTGTCAGCTGGTGAAAGACTAACTATGTTGTTAGTCCTAGGGTTATTCCTTAGTATACATTCCCGGACGAACATATTATTATTAGGCTAAAATATAGGATCAAGAATAGTTTCATATAAATCATAAGTTTTGGAGAAGCTTGAATGACGTAATACCTCTAGGTTCTGAAAAATTAATTTTTTAATAAAAACATTAGGGTTGCAATTAAATTTCGTTTTTATATAGTTCTCAATGTTTCCAGTTATAGTATCGTATGCAAAACGGGATATAAAAATTGATTTTCTGGGCTTTGAAATAAATTAATTTTTATTGGTAACGGTGGAGGGGGCATCAGTATTTTCATCCGGGATGTAAGCATAGGGTTTTTTTTGTTCAAATTCCTCGCGGATTTACGACGATTTGGAGAAAATTAGAACGGCGATATAAAGGAATCTAACTATAATTTACCCAATACATTTACAGAATATTCCCGCGACAGCCGATTCTTCGTACCGGAATGATCCGAAATTCTTCGGCTGTCACCTCAGAACACCTAAGGTGATATCGATATTACAGTTTAACTGTAATGGGGTCCAGGGTAAAGTAACTGAGATAACCCGATTCATGAGACAACACAACATCGTAGTCGCTACGATCCGGGAAACGAAACTGACGAGTAATACCAGTCTGCATAGTTGTAATGGATACACGTTCTCCGAAAAGACCGCACCAGGAGTAATAGTGGAGGCATCGCGTCCATTATTGATCCAGAGATCAATACCTTTAAATTCAAGGTGTTGCTGTCAGGTCAGGAGATGTGGATGTGGGAGAATATCCGTAGTGCGTCCGCATTTTCCTATCAAAGCAGCGAGACTCGCAGATGAGCGAGATGATATCCACAACACCAACCCCAGGATTGCTCAGCTGAACAGTGAAATCAGCAGGTTGGTAAATGAGGACAAGTGGAATAAATGATTAGACCACCTTAGCAAATGCAATTTACATACTAGTGTAAATAAACTATGGTGCACTGTCCGATCTCCTTCTAATCCCAAGAAGAAGGATGATAGGGTTGTGATTAAGTTTGCAGATAAAACCATTACCGACCCTAAGGCTATGGGTCACAGAGTTGATGACCTATGTGGTTTGGTAAATGGTTATCTCAGCGAAATCCACAACTTCTTTACTGCACGAAACTTGAAACTTTCACCAGCGAAATCAATTGCAACATTCTTAACCACCTGGAAAAAAGAGGTGAATATGAACGTAGGCATCACGGTCGATGGAGTACAAATTCCGACAGTTATCCACCCAAAAATTTTGGGAGATAAATTTGATAACCTATTCATTTCTTCAGCACATGCTTCTACAATCACGCACAAAATGCGAAGTAGAAATAAGGTCCTAAAGGAATTAGCCGGCAGTACTTGGGGTATGGATAAAACGATTTGCATATAAAACGATTTGCCAGTGGCGAATTATCGCTAAGTGATACGTAGCGGGAAAATATCCAAAGCTGTCAAAATGCAGCTTTGGAAATTGTATACAAATGTCCTCAATTTAACACCTACATGAGGAAACGAAGATCCTTCCAATAAAGGAACTTAATGAAATGCTATGTATGCAGTTCCTTCTAGGATGTCATCGGAAAAACCATTCCAATATTACACAATTGGAGTTACCGCCGAGGAATGTAAGAAAGGAATACATAGATATGTGCAAGATCCTTTGGATCAGAATTCGTATATGACAGCTTTAAACGACATTCACAGAGACGCCTCAAATTCCGCGATTTCAAGTTACCGTATGAATGTTGTGCTAGGAGGCCGGCCACCGCTCATTGCAAACAATGAACAGATTTCGCCGCGATCAACAAGAGTAGTTCTGGCACAACTGAGATCGGGATGAAGCAACAGGCTCAATGCCTTTTGGTCACGTATTGACCGTGCCGTCCCAAACCTATGTCCTGCATGTGGCCAAGGACCACATAATACACGACATCTATTCAAATGCCGGTCCAATCCGACCTCACTCTGTCCTAAAGATGTACGGACACAACAGTTGAGGTTGCCAGATTCCTAGACCTGGAGTTAAACAACAACATGAACCAATATTGATAAATGTACTATTTATTTCTAGCTGTTACAACAACATAATTGGATAAGACCAAAATACTATTTTGAATTTCTAGAAAATGGGATTTTTTACCTTAGAAAAATCTATAAAAATCAACACCAATTTTCCAACAACCATTGCAACACCAGTAAAGACCCATGTCCTTTGTTAAAGATTCAGCTACGTGTACCGAAGGACCATAACCAACAAAATACATATCTTTTAACACGAATGCAATTTTGTATATTTGCTTTCAAACTCTATCAGACGGTATCTATGAATATCGTCAGTAAAACTTTTTAATATAGTAATGGGTGAATGTATCAACTGCTGGCAGTATCAACATAATCGCTGGTCTTTTCCTATTCGAAGACATGTAAACAGAAACAAGAATTGTAAACATTCCTTGATTGGTAATTATAGAGCCCGTTGCAACAACAGGCTGGCTCTTTTTGCCTCAATACTTATAAATAGCATAAAGAAATCATTTCGGCATTTTATTTTTACAATTTAACATAAATAAAAACCATTTATTAAATCTCTCAAAAGATAATAATTTGTATACAAACCTGAATAGTAATTTACTTGGTTGAAAAGCTACGATTATTAAACACAGCAATAACCACAAACGATCTGTCCATTCTAAATTTGGATTTTTGGTTGTTTGCCTAATACATTGAATAAATATCTCATCTCGAAGTTCTTCTCGTTCAATTCCTAGAGCAATAATATACTGTATAGCTTGAAGCTCTCGCTCAGCATTAAGTTCACCACGCATATATTTACACAATTCCTGTAAATGAAATGAGAGGAAATTTGATCAATAACAAAAAGCATTCTTAAGCACTTTTAAAAGTGTATTCTACCTTATTTTCCATATATCATATATTCAATTTATTGCTATTTCGTTATTTTTAAAGGTAAATCTGAAAATCATTTGAATTCTTAAAATATTGCTATAAGTACTAGAGATTGTTAAATTATTTAAATTTTGATTTTAATTATTAAACTTTTTAAATTATAAACTTAATCAGAGTCACATCACAAAGAAAAATTATTCACGTTATTAATTCAAAAGGCAAAAGATTACTTAACTATGCAAGTTCAAAATTGAAAACCAAAAACTGGTAACGGATTTTTAATTTGTATATTTCTGGAAAACGCTTCCTTATATACTCCGATAAGATGAAGTGGCAATAAGTAATGTAATTTGTTTTTGTAAATTATCTACTATCTTCTTAACAAATTCTAGAAGTCTATTCCTTATACACTTCGAAAAGATCAAATAGCAAAAGTAATGTATTTTGTTTCTGTAATTCCTGTAATATCCTGTTAACGTCGAAACGGGAATACTTTCGTAGATTAACAATAACACATTACTTATTGCTACTTCATCTTCTTGGGGTATAGGTGGAAGCGTCTTCCACAAGTTGTTTAGAAGATAGCAGACAATTTACAAAAAGAAAATACATTACAATTGCCATTTGATCTTCTCCAAGTATAAAAAGAAGTGTCCTTCAGAAGTTGTTTAGAAGATATTACAGTAATTACAAAAACACAAAAAATTACTATTGCCACTTTATTTTTTATATTTTCTGTATAGTAATAGAAAACAAAAAAATAGTTAACTTATCCAGTTTTTTAACTTTGTATTTGAGTAGTTCAGTAATATTTGGTCTTGGGAAATGATAGTGTTATTATTCTTATTATTATTATTATTATTATTATTATTATTATTATTATTATTATTATTATTAATATTATTATTGAATAATTGTTTTTTTAATTAAGAACTGTGACTTAGTTGATAAAAGTTAAAAATTTAAATTATTACAATTCGAAAATAAGATCATTCTCATATCGGACACTAGAAAACAGAATTAAAATCGCAAGAAATTTTTTAACAAACTTTAGAACTTATAGAAATATTTAAACTTTAGAACTTATAGAAATATTTAAAGAAATATTTAAAGAATTCAAATCATAATTTTATCAAATTCATCCATCTTTAAAACTAACAAATTAGAAATAAATTGAAATTGGAATGAAACCTGGAAAATGCATAATTTTACGACTTGCAATATGTGGACAATTTTGAGGTAATTTAGACATCCAGATGGAACTTGTTAATTAATTTTAAATTTTTGCATTTATTTATATAATTTAAATGCAAGAAATAAACACTTATTTAAAAAAATTATTCATTTTATTTTGGATGTAAAAAATTAAGCAGTAGGCACTTCTAGAAATGTCTTAGAAGGCATTTCTGAAAGTGTCTAAAAATAGTATACCCATTTCAATCAATAAAAGAGAGAAAAATTGTAAACTTACTTTGCATCGATGAAATCAATAAAAATTGAAGACCTTCTGTTGTTGGAATTGATGTTTATAAAATCTCGGTAATTTAACATTGTGTTAAAATTTACATAATAGTATTTTTTATGTAACAGGGCTGATATTGGAACATAAATATGTATTATGTTTAATACCTGTTTTTATGTTCTAATTCTATATATCATAGGAATTATAACATTTTCGTATTGAATTGTTAAAGTATTTGTTTATCAATTAATGTTTAATATTATTTAAGAAGGAAATAAAATATTAGATAGTCAAAGTGTAGATAAGTTATATATTTTTTAATGTTATTTGTATTTGCTATGTGATAATGATTAATATGAATATATTAATTCATTTATTCATTTAGTTAATTCACAATTTTAAGTTAAATTGATAATTTAAATTTGAAAACAAAGGCAAAATATTTTTTTGAAATTTATGACATAAGAAAATTTTGTTATAAATATAAAATATATATAGGCAAGTGATATTACCTTATATGATAATAAACAAAAGTGAGACGGTTGAACAGTGTTGGGTAATTTTAAATTAATAAATGAGATAACCCTTTGCATTGAAGAATTTGTGGTTTATAAAAATGTATCAATTTAACATATCTTTTGAATATCACTTCGTGTCAACACATGATTTTGTAAAGCTAGATTTTCCCAAAAGTATTTTTCAATTAGTTTTAAATTTATATTTTATTTATTTATATTATATTTGACTATAGACACATCCTTCGTTCTCAAACTGCCATATAAATGGTCTTTAAGAATAAGTCCACTGTGGCCACATCATTCATTCTTAATAAATGGGACTTAGAAGAAATTTAGGCTAACTGGTTCTGTTTTAATCCCTCATAGACAGTTTTTCTCAAAAGTATACCTGAAATGATCTACGAGAGATAAGACCACTGTGACCAAACAGTTTTTTTCAATGAATGGGTCCTACATGAAATTAAATCTAATTGAGCCTACTTTTATCCTGTATAGTGGGTTTTTTATAAAAGTGCTTTTTAAAGATTTCGCAAACACCAAACAATCAGTACAGAAATGTCATTTAAAAGATATTTTGATAATTGGTGCTTCTACAACCCTGCAATTATAGTTTTTCCCAAAAGTATTTCTGATTTTTTATAAATTATCAAATATTAGATTTGGAGAAAAATGTCATTTGAATGGACTTAAAGGATGTGCCCACTGTGGCTACTACATTAATTGTCAATGAATGGGACCTAATGGAAATTAAACATTATTTGTCCTGATATAATTCTGTTTTTCCCCAAAGTATATCCAAAAACTTTAACAAATTCGTAAGAGTTACATTTAGTTTAAAAATTCCATATAAATGATCTACTTTCTTAATGAATAGGTCCTAATGGCCATTCTTCGTTCTCATTGAATGATACCTTGTAGAAATTAAGGCTAATTGGTGCTCAATAATCCGGAAAACTTTTAAAAATTTTTTAAATGTAGACTTATTGTATAAATTCCATATTAATGATCTACGAGGGATATTACCACTGTGACCATTTTCTTCTCAAGGAATGGATTCTTGAGGAAATGAAGTCTAAGTGGGCCTAATTATATATATATATATATATATATATATATATATATATATATATATATATATATATATATATATATATATATATATATATATATATATATATATATATATATATATATATATATATATATATATATATATATATAATATATATATATATATATATATATATATATTGAAAACTACATTTTTAATTACTTTACAAATTCATTACAATTACACGTATATGAACGTCTTCTTGGCAATTTGGTTAAGTAGTATTAGCCTGCGTTATACCTTCTTGAATGATTTCACAGTTGCTATACGATTTCATTTTTATTTCCACTATTTTTGTCAACATATAATTTAATTCGTCTACTGACGGTCAATACCACAATACATTACAACTCTACCTTTTCCAAATATTCTTAAAAACATCAATTAAATGTATGCACTTCATTTTTGTGCTGAATTGCTGATCTGTAGGAATTATCACCATAAAGGGTAAAATTAAATAAAAATCGAAATTTTTGTAATTCTTTTTTTCTAACAAAATTAGCTATTGATAAGGTCAATTCTACGGAAGTGTTTTCAAATTTTCTGGTTTCAGCGGTAGTTTTAATAGCAGCGGCAATAGTTTTGCTACAAAATTTTATTGTGAATTTTACACGCATTTTTTCAAATATATTGTCGGGTCAATTTCGGGCACATTTTTTTTGTATTTACTTCCATTTCATATAATTTTTGAATTACTTAAAAGCTTACCGTACCGTCAGGTGTTTTTGGGTCACATTTTAACCAACCATTTCGCAAAAATTTATTTAAGTGTAGGATCATTTATTTCAAAAAATTAAGTTGTATCGAAAAAAATCAATTATATCCAAGCATTCATTATACCTCAACTCTTTTCTTATGATCATTTCACCCATAATTAAAATCTTATGCTTGGAATTTCTCTCATCCAATCCAACTGTGCACATTTTTGCTTTACAGATTTAAGGATATTATTTTTAAAAGCAGGCTAAAGAAATTTTATCGGTACCAAGCGATTCAACATGGACACATGAGTCAACCTTAAATTTTATTTATTTTCTTAGAAAAAAAATGTGGACTAGTATTTATAAAATATATTTTATGCCTAAAATTTAACTTCTTTAGAATATATAGGTCAACAAAAGATTACAAAAGTTGTTGCTTTCAGTACTAATATTATCTAAAGAATCTATAGATTATCTAAGAGACTTTTCTGCATTATTAATCTTTTGGACAGATGTAGTTTACATTTTAATATATTTAGAGCCTTTTTGTATTTGTTTAAAAGATTAGAATACCTTTTTTTATATTGTTTTACAAGCTGCACTTGTTTTTCACAATTTGTGCAGAAGACGGGTTCGAGATTTTTGCCTTTCATATTTGTTAACTCTTAACTCTCATTTAATCTTAATTTATACTGGCATATGAATTTGAAAAATGATTGTCGCATATATACATTTCTTATCATATCATAATACTTCTCAGGAATTTGACACTTTTCTCGCCATATCTGTACTAGTACTTTATCCTACGATGAAAATGTAAATAATTTTAACCTTTGAAATCTCGTCTTGATTTTTGACATTTCTTTATCAAAATTTTATGTCTGATGGCAAAGAATTTTTTCTTTGTTTAAGTGTAGAATAATTAAATATGTATGTATAATTTTAAAAATATTATATATTCCGAACCTATTAAAACCTAGATGAAAAATATGAAAAATTTCATAAAATAAAAGATATATATATATATATATATATATATATATATATATATATATATATATATATATATATATATATATATATATATATATATATATATATATATATATATATATATATATATATATATATATATATATATATATATATATATATATATATACAATTTGGGCTCATAAAACGTTCGTTATAGTCTTCATCTTCATCAACGAAACCGATCAAACTACATAAATACACAAACAATAACATGAACGTACGATTAGAAAAACACATTTTTACAATGAGAACAATGATTTGTTTACGCTCTTGTTTGTGTTACGTGCCCATTTCTAATTTAATTACTTAACAAAATTCAATGACTTTTTATAATACTTATATATGAAAGTTGGTTACCTCGGGTCATTAAAATATTTCAAACGATCCAGATTTCCTTATCTAAACCGATTATAAAGATTTTTATATAAGTACATTCTGCCGTCCTCGTCGTATAGGTAGGCTATATCTTACAGTTAAAGAGATGTATAGCTTCAAAAGATTATAATTTTACTTTTTGACCGATCTTGGTAAAGTTTTTCTGCTATAGCAAGTCCAACGTTTGTCCGATTTTTGCCAATTATTTTTCATTTTATTAAAAACTAATGACAAAACTTGTGTAAATTAAGTTATAAAAAACTATTTTTTTAGCATATACAGAATTTAAATTTTTCTGCAAGACTTCTTTATTGGCTTTTGTGTAAAAGAAGTTTTAAAAACTTAAATACTGGGAGAGCCAGAGTTTCTCAAAATCAACCTATTTTTTCACAATACTTTAATTTCTGGTTTAATTTCTCAAATTTTAAAAGCTTATGATTTGTTCAATGATTGATATGTAAAAAACTTTTAGTAATAGAAATTGTTTCTCCCCGATATCGGTTAGAAAGATATGGCAAAAAATGTTTTCGAAAGTTTCATGGGAATTACGGGAAACAAAATAATGTTAAAATTTTCCGATTAAGTGTCAAAAAGTCTATCTATGTGCAAAATTTCATTAAGATAGGTTGAGTTAAACAAATTCTAAATTTGAAAATCAAAATTGAATAATTTGAAAAATAAATAAATTAATTAATTAATAAACTATTCAACAGTTTCAAGACATTTCTCCGCAAAAAGTGTTGTACATTTCTAAAAAGTAAGCATAATTTCCGATACATTGATATATAAATTGTCTAGCTTTATCTTTTCATGTGTCAAAAATATTGATCGAAACATTACAGTTCTTAGTAAATCTTAGCAAATTATATTAGTTTAGTCTAGTTCATAATGATTACGTATACGTATTGACTTTCTGTTTTCATGAAGAAATTGTTATACGAATATAATATGAAAATTCCTCTCAAGCTTGATCGAAACATTACAGGTCTTAATAAATCTTAGCAAATTATATTAGTCTACTCTAGTTCATAATGATTACGTATACGTATTGACTTTTTGTTTTCATGAAGAAATAGTTTTACGAATATAATTTGAAAATTCCTCTCGTGCTTCGATCAATATTTTTGATACATGGAAAGATGAAATAAGATCAATGTATCGGACATTATGCATACTTTTCAGAAATGTATAATATTAATGACATTATTTTCTGCTATTCTTTTTAAAATTTTTCTATCATATAAATATTTCAAATATTTATTTCCCTCTTCATTAAATCTACCTTTAATTATATTTCCATTAAAATCTATAAGTTGATATGTTATTATTATTAATTTTGTTTATCCTAAAATCCTCTATAGACCAATTTGAAGTATATACTTTCTCAAATTGATTTTTATATTTGCTAATGCGTACTAAGACATTGACTTTATATTTTCCTCTCTTGAAAATCTCCAAATTACTTTAAACAGTATTAAGTTACTTTTTTCATTTTTCTTATTAACAGAATTGGGTCTAGTTTTTTTATAGAGCGATGACATGAAGAATTGTATTCTTTTAATAATTTTTATAAAATATCTATCCACTTATAACTTCCTTGCATAATCAATTGTTTCCACATTTAATGTTTGAAAGTTCATACTTGAAAAATGTATGATAATGATTAATTTTATATTATTTTATAAAAGTTTCAAAGTTTATATTAAAGTTTTATTTTCCAAGCTCTAGTGAATGTAGAATGTAATAGGTAATTAACTTAAAATATTACTAAATATAAAAAAATAATACATTCTCCTACTAAACAGATGTCATTGTCTTGAATTTTTAGTTCACCAAATACGAATTTTTCTTTATGACTATTTGAATTCGTTAATAAAAACGCGGTTAATTTTATTAAATATTATTCAATTTGAATAATACATTACTCAAATACAAAAATATAAAGGACCGAGGGAAGGAGTACTCCCCATACAAAGAAAATATTGTTTATAGAATATCATGAGAACTGTAACAGCGAGAATTTTCAAGTTTGGTACAAATGACTTCCTCAAGGAACTGTTTTCCTGAACAAAATGTACAACAGATCCGATCAGTGGAGTAGTAGTTCCCATACAAAGAAAATATTGATAATCTAATATCTATAGACCTACCGAATTACATTTTATAATACACGTCAGTTTGTGATTTGTGAAATTTCTTTCGAGTTCTATCACTGAGAAGAATTTTTGTGCAGCAAAGCCTACTGGGTAAAAAGCCTGTTTTATTTGATAATTAAATCGTAGAAGACAACTGAAAATGGTGCAATAGGACTGTGGCGGCTTGTATTTTATATATATATATTTATATATAAATATATATAAATATATATATATATATATATATATATATATATATATATATATATATATATATATATATATATATATATATATATATATATATATATATATATATATATATATATATATATATATATATATATATATATATATATATTTTATTTACTTTTACTTAATAATGCCTATATAATATAAATATATATAATATATATAAATATATATAAATATATAATATATATATATTTATATATTTATATATATATATATTATATATATTTATATTATATAGGCATTATTAAGTAAAAGTAAATAAAAAAACGCTAAACATTTTCGAAATTCATGTTGGTATACTACAAAGAAGTGTTTTAGTAACAATACTACATACAATATTTACGTCCGATATGCCTGTCACAAACAGTGTTTTAATCGCTACCTACGCAAATGGCACTGCAATTTTTGCTACCAGCACAGAACCGAACGAATCATTATTTCAGATTCAAAGAGAGTTTTAAGGAATAGGAAATTGGATAAACAAATGAAAAATTAAAGTCAACACAGAAAAATCCGTACATGTTACATTCGCTCTACGAAGAGGAAACTGCCAAATGTATCTCTTAACAACTGCTATATACCACAAAATGATTGTGTAAAATATTTAGGATTACCCACAGATCGCAAACTTATTTGGCAAACACATACAAAAACATAAAGGCAACAACCAGACATTAAAAATAAAACACTATTTTGGCTACAAGGAACTAAATCAAAGCTAAGTCTTGGAAATAAAATAATAATTTACAAAACAATGTTAAAACCAATTTGGACTTAACATTGAGGTCAATTGTAAACGCTGTATGGGTTATAACGAATAAAAAATAACTTGGATATGTTATCTAACCACTTAAATTTATTATTTTTCCTGGATGACACCAATGAAGTTAAAAGACTAAAAAGATGTAATATATGGGACCTTCCTATACGCAATAAATGCGATTACTTGTTGAGTTTTATTAGTCAGTTTATTCATTCGATTATGGGGCCACTGGACAGGATCTAGAGCAAGAAGGGCAGGTCCAGTGAACCATATTGATGAAGAAAGTTCTTGCGCAGTTTAACCTCGAGAAACAATATCAGCAGGAGTGAAACTTGTTGAGAAATGTCTTCAAACTGGCACTATAAAAAGATTCTTGATTTCTGAGTACAATTTTGTCATATGTTGAGAACCGCATAATTATTCTAATTTAGGCAAAAAAATTTCATCTTGTAGGAGCTACTCGAGATTTAGCTGTGAATAGTTGAATTGAAACACTTCCTAAAGACGTTTTAACTCGGATGTTGAAACAGTAACCATATGGTTGTATTGAAGAGTCACAGAAGCCATGAAGTTAAATAATGTGAGGAGCGAGACAAAAACAAGGAATATTTAGAGAAGAGAGCATTTTGAGGTCTGAGGTTATCCAAACTAAGTGTAATTCTTAGGGTGTAAATTCGACCCTGCCAATTTTGATAATCCACAATTCTTGTAAAATAATTTTTGATTTTATTATATTTGAATCCAGAAGCCAGATCGAAAAGTGACGACGAGAGCAACAACTTTATTCTATTGGTGATGTTTTCTTCCATTTAAACTTTATGCGAAAAAGAGAATAGGAAATAATATTTTTGTTGACTCCAAGTAATTCCTAGAGCGTTAGTTATTGTAGAAACTTCAATATTTAAATATTTGAGAGTTTTATCATAGATTTTGATTTGAGTGCAACTAATCAAATTTAAAACAACAGCGACTTAAAACTTCTTTAACCTCATTCTTAATTTCTGTCAATTCTGTGTCTGCTCCTATATAAACTCATCAACATAAAATTAAAACTTTATAGTTTCTGTGCCAAGTTGAAATTTTTCCATGTTCTGATTTTCTAGATAATGTAGATTTTTTATAGCAAGATAAGGAGCAGATGACATATAATATTTGATGGTGTTTAACCTGTACGTACGAATTTCTTGCTCCGAATTTCTCCATAACGTATATATTAGAACTTTCGATCATGGAAATCAATAAGAACTTGTCGGTACTGTATCAGCTGTAAGGGCAAAACGACAAAGACGAAATCGAAGCATTATTTTCGTCCAGTTGATTCACAACAAACTGTTTCAAAATATCAGTACCAGTTTCGACATCTTTGATTTTCAACAAACGCTGTAGTTTAAAATTGATCTTTTCTTCCACTGAAAACATACAAGAGGAACCATGAACCGAAGAATAATTAGATTCATAGCGACCAGCAACTATCCATCCGAAGAGCGTTTTGTGTAATTTGGGCAAATTCAGACCAAATTTTATTTGACTAACGGACAAAATAATGGAGAATCTTTCAGTCCCAATAAGCAAATCGATTCTTTTTGACTTTTTAAAAGTTTTATCAACTAGCTGCAGTCGAATTACATGACGTGACATCTGATTCAGAATCAGGTTGATATGATATATGAGGTGTTGCACAAAACGAAGGAGGAACTTCAAATTTATTGAAACGTGATTTTGTGATTGCGCACGATTCTTATTTAGTTTTACTTAAAGTACTTATAATGCTATCAACTTCAGTGGTCTGCTTTTTGCGCGACAAATGTAAGTTTTTGGAAAACCTATCAGCGATGAAATTCAGCTGAGAGCAGGAATCCAATAAAGCACGACCAAGTTGATAAGAACCATTACCATCATGAACTAGAAACATGGAAGAAAAACCACGAAGCACCTGTTTCGGCGAAGATTTTTCCATGTGTGTATTGACCGAGGAAGGATTTTCATCCAAGGCAGAACGAAAATAGATGTTTCTCGGGACAAAGTCCTTGAAACTGACAGAAACCGATGAAACAAACTATGATGCCAGCGAGAACAAAATTTGCACTTGAATGAAGAGGAACAGATGTTAACTCGATGTCGTTTCTGCAGACAATTGAAACACAGACCCAAATGTTTGACATTTTCAAAACGTTAAGCACATCCATGTCGTTAAAACGGGAACAATGAATGATAAGATGGTCATCTTTCGAGCAAAGTGTTAAAAATGTTTACTCTTGAACTTACCGGAAAAATTTTCAAGCGTACTAGGGAACACATGAGTCAACCGAATCCAAAAACTGACAATGCCCTTGCAGAACATTGTAACAGGCAGTTTGATAAAGTGCAAAGAATATTTTCCTTTTCTTTTCGTGTCGTCATCAACTTTCTTCATCATTATATAAATTCGCATTGAATTTGAAATATCACATAGGATCAAATGGATAACAAAGAGCTATATAGTGCCGAAATATTTTCCACTAAATTGCGTAATTGAGCACAATTGTATTTAGATATGGCGGGAAGTTCAAAAAGTGAGGTTATGCTTTCTATAAAAATGAGCGAATAATAGTCGTAACGCTTTTTCAGCATTGTAGAGTCTTCGAATAATTGTCAATTGTCATTTGTTATTTGGAACACTTTTACTGCTTCCAGAGCTTGACGAAGGAGGCAGTTGAGCAAATAATTAAATTTTTCAACGATTGATAACCCGTACGCACGATCAATAACTTGGCTGAACAACGTTAAAAAAATATTGTACTCACTGTACTTATCACCAAATATGGTCAATTTTAGCTGTAGCAATTTGTGGTTAGAAACAGGGTAACAAATTACTGAATCGGACAAGGTTGAATTATGCACATCTTCACCAAGCTTCGTTTTTATATTAATTTTTGCTGCGCTACACAAACCTTCAATTTCCAGTCTTCCATTGTCATCTGGGTCGAATTTCTCAATTTCTATTTAAAATATTACTCCAAAATTTCCAAACAATATTTTAGCACCGCTGACCGTCCTTTAATTGTCTTCAATTTGGTTCTTGATACGAGTAATGCTTTTCTTGGTATTAGACCTCTGCTGCTTTACCTCTTCCAACGACATGATAAATTTTTTAAATTTTCATAAAAAAGAATATTATTTATTTCGAGAGCCTCAAAAATATCTATTTATTTTTTACAAATTGTTGATGACAAGAAATGTTTATAAACTGGAAACGCAACTTCACAAAATGTGCAAACTAATTCTTTAAAAAATAGCGACACGATTTTTTAACACTTAATGTTTTAAGAAGTTCTTTTAAAAAACACACTTGTAAAGGAACGATAAGTTTTCGTTGCACCGTACTTGCAAACGTACAGCGAAATAGTCTTTAGAATTTACACCGATCGAACTTATGCCCAAATTGGCCGCCAAAATGTACGATAAGAAACTTTTTCCTGACCGGTGGCGATATAGAGCAAATTGTATTTTAAACTTGCTGTCTATATGCCACTGAAATATTCTTTTAGGGCAGAGTTGTTTGAGTGTTCTTATTAAGAGAAACTGCTAGCGTGAACTACCGAGATAAATGTCAAAATAAGTAATCTGTCTTCAATTGACTTCAATAATTACAATAATTTTTTTATTCCAAAAACTTATTACTAAGCTAACAATTCATGTAAATAATGTAAATAAGAAAATATATAAAATTACAAGGAGCCACTATTTCACCGCTAATATTATCAGTGTAAATCAATGCATATAAAAAATTGGATAATTGTTGCTCTTAAAAACAAAACGAAAGACAATTACATGTAAGTTGTTTACAACAACATATATTACAGTATAAGTATGCACAAACAGAAAAAATATGAGACAAATAAAAATTAAGGGGAAATTATTAAGAACATAACACAGTAGTTCAAAACAACTAAATTTATAACAAATTACAGTGGTTGCAGTGGCTCAAAAATATAAATGAATTTAAATACAACACAACCATGAAATTTAACAGAAATCAAATAAAAACAAAACAATAGTATTTATAATTATTAATTATAAATAATTAATTAACCGGTTGTGGCAATGTATTAAAATGCCTAAAAATAATATGAAACTAATTTTATTTATTAAAAACACTAATAACGAATAAGCCTTTCAAAAAAAAAAAAAAAAAAAAAAGCATTTAATACTTCTTGATCATAATTTTGATTATTTCATTTACAATAATCTGTTAAAAAATAAAACACAGTTAAAATGCTTTGGAGTATATCGATTTTTATACCCTCCACCATCTATCTATCTATCTATCTATCTATCTATCTATCTATCTATCTATCTATCTATCTATCTATTTATCTATCTATTTATTTATATATCTATCTTAATGTTGATGAAACTTCATACATATATATATCACAAATTCAGTAACATTTTTTAGAAAAAAATATTACAGTTCTTTTTCGGAATTTATTATTGTTATTGTTTTATAATTGCCAAGGAAATAGAAAATAATTTTTAGTTGTAACTTAGTTTATATTATAAAATAGTAAATAAAAGAAAGTGTCGTCATTAATTGTATTAAGTGAATTATATTAACTCTTTTTGTATATTTTTATTTGTTTTCTTTTTACTAAGTATAAGAAAAAGGAGTTATTTTCGCTTAAACAATATTAACAATGAAATATAATTATTGCTTAAGTTAACTATTTTTATATTATAATTATTTGTGAGCATGGGGAACCTTTAAACAATTTACATGATATATAATGGTAATTCAGAGAAGAAACAAAAAAGGCTGTATTTTAGGGTGTGTCAAAACAATAATTTGTGCATTTCTTAAAACAGCATATTGCAAAATAAAATGTTTTACTTTTATTTATAAATGAATTTAATAAATTTATAAATTTATTTATAAATGAAGATGATCTTCTAGCACTCATTTCACGTGAGTCCCGGAGATTCCGGATTCAAAAACTATCAAAGAACAAAATAAACCCGTAGTTTTAAAGTTGACTAATCATGAACAATAATATATAATTTCGTCCCTGCGCTGGAAGGAGTTCTTTTATAAATATTTTCGAAAAAACATTTTATTGCTGAATTTGCCAAACATATTCTTTGTCAACATCTCAACCGGTTTTGGATTTACACATTTATGTATTACCAAAAATTTTTTCAACCAAATTTTCCTAAGTAAACAAAACTTTCATATTAAGCATTTAAAAATTAATTTTTGAATATATAAATAGTGAATTTTTATTCCATTTTATTTTCAATAGAATTTAAAATTATGTCAACAAATGTTGACTTTATTTTATACCCTTCACCACTTTAGGTGGTTGGGGTATTATGCATTTGTGCAGTTGTTTGTAACGGACGGAAAAAGTGTGCTACCACCCCTTTTAAATATACCGTTTGACTCAGTATCACTTTCTATGTCGATTTAATTATGTTCGTCCGTCTGTCCGGTAGGCAGTACATATAAGTCTAATAAACAAAATGCAGGCCACAATTTAAAAGATATCTTTAAATTGTGGCCTAGAATTTGTCATGTATTAATATTTTGGTCAATGACGATGCCTATTGAAATTGTTGATGATGGGGAAATTATTTCATCTAGATCCCATGCAAATTTTAAGTATTGATACTATTTTACATTCCTCTCAAATAGTTACTTTTTAGGACATCGAGATCTTGCTTTTGGAACATAATTTATAGTAAATAATTATATTTTTTCTTCAATAGGCAATTCTGTTCGAGTCATTATAAATGAGTTAACTTATACACTAAAATGATATACTTACTTATTCACCAATAATAAAAAATTTTATAAAAATAGCGAAGTCGCTAATGCGATTTCAAATATTTTGGAGTGTACCTACACTTTTAAAGTGCAAAACTTTAAAATGTGGTCACAATTTTTTTCTCAAGGAACTGTTTTACTGGACAAAATATAGGATAGACAGGATCGGGGAGAGATGTAAATCGATACATAGCCAGTTTTAAATAACTATTATAGCGAAAACTTTCTCAAGAAACAGTTTTACTGGACAGAATGTAGAATAGTAAGTATCAGGGGGAGAGATAGTCGCCATACGGAGCAAATATTAGTTATCAAATACCTAAAAAAACTATTGAATTGAGAGTAGTAAGATTTAATACAATTATTGGTAAGATATGGTGAAGAGGTTACCCAGTATCAAGCAAATTGTATCGAATATTTTGTTTAAAAATTTCACTTCAAAAACTTTCTCAAGGAACTGATTAACTGGACAAAATGTAGGACGGATAGGATTTGGAGAAGTTAACTATGAGTATAACTATTATGGCGAATATCTAAAGAACTTCTGGAGCCACAATTCTTATATTTAGGTCCAACCATTTTCCTGTAAAACAATTTCACTTGGGAAAATGTATGATTGATATGATCAGGGGAAAAACTTTCTCAAGGAACTGACTAACTGGATAAAATGTAGGACGGAAAGGATTTGGGGAAGAAGTCCACAATGCAAATATTAACTATGAATATTATTTGCAAATATCTAAAGAACTTTTGAATTGAAGAAGAATTCTTATATTTAGGGCCAATCATTTCCATGTAAAACAGTTTTACTTGGGAAAAATGACCTACTATACAAAAGAAGAATTTCAGCCTCTATATTAACCAAATATTAAATATCGAATGTCTAAAAAAACTATTTCATTTAGAATTTTTATGCAATGGTTTTATTGAAAAAAATAGCCAATGGTCAGGTGTGAGATATATCCTCCATAAGTAGTAATCGAATATCTGAAGAACTACTCAATTAAAAAAGAAATAGTTTAACTTTTTTCAGTTATTTAAAAAATTTCAAAATATATCGTTGTATGATTTTATATATTAATATCGAAAAACGTTTAGTTTAAACTAAATGAAGAAAACCTATTCAATCTGAAATCAACTATGTTCAACGTTGATGTTGATTCATGTTTTTTAAGTATGTAACTGATGTCGATAGGTGAATGTTGGTAATGGGTTGGGTAGCCATTTTTATATAAAGACAATCATCTGGTGTTCCAATGTAAAGGGACATTAGGTCAAAAGGTGACGAAATGATCCTATCTTACAACTCATCTGTTCTACCCACAGCTGGTACTATGGGTTCTTCCTGTACTGATTAGTCACTAAACTCGTCTGTCGCGGGTGTGGATAGATCTGACTTTTGAAAAGCAAAAATATAGATATTTGTCATATTGAATCTCATGACCAAGAAACTGCTACTGCACAAGTCAAAGCTGAAGCAGGTAAGGATAAAGTGAATACGTTGAACAAGCCACTTAGCTTGTTCACTAATTCATGTGTTAGGCTGGGAATAGATTCAAATTCAACCCCGATAACATCTATTAATCCTGACTCTGAAGAACCAGCATGTAGTAAGCGGGACAGAACATACATTACTGCTAAGAGACAGACGCTTATAGCACAAAATGCAAAAACATATCTCTCCACGAATGGCTACAGAATTAGCGTTGGTTTTAGCAGTGCTACTGCCAAGCCAATTAAGGAAGCAGGGGATTGAGTCAAATCAGATATGGTAAGTAGTTATGGTAGTGCTTTTACATATGAATTTTCACTCTATCGTTGCTACATCTAATCTTACTCTTTGCCTAAATAGGTACGATATCGAAGTGGCCCTGACACAAGAACCATGAGTTAACGGTGGTCAAATAATGGGTCTAACTATAAACAAAAGTTTAAAATATAATCTACTTAGTTTATATAGAATAACTAAACCGAGAACCTATATTTTGATAAAGAAAAATCCAAATTGTTTTATTCATTGGCAATAAGTTGGAATTTAATTGCTGTAATATTATGGCATCTGACTTGAGTTTTATCATCGCTCCCGCTCATGTTTATCAATTGAGGCAAGGAATCAGGTGAATATTAAGACGACGAATAATTATTGGCTGTGATGCCAATTCTTATAACACTCTCTCGGGTAGTACAAATACAAATTATAGAGGCATTGAATTTATGGACTTTATAATAGAGAACAATATATTATATGACGTATAAACGTAGCAACGAGAACACCCCAGATGATTTGGTAATTTTGGAAACTGGTAAGTTTTTGACACCTTATCGGACATTAAATATTGGGCAATGAAAAGTTTCCTCAATGTGAATTCTACAAAAACTGATTTAGTACTATTTGATCTTCCTAAGCTTAATGGAATTAATATTATGAATGGACAGAAGACTGAATAGGAAGGCTAGTTACCTTATATCTCTTTTGATTTTGATGAATAGACGAAGTATAAAATCACCTTACCAATTAATAAATATTAAATATTTTTTAAATATTAACTAGTATTTTTTAATTAAAAAAAAATAATTTCTTAAACTGATTTTTTTAACTCCATTAAAGGATTACCACTGGTAGTTGAGTAATTTTTAAAATGGTACATTTATATTTCTATCACTTTATATATAATTCAAATATTTTAAGTATATAATACAATGTTTTATTAATATCATTTAAATACTTACTCGGAAGATATTACACGCAAGAACGACATTTTCAGGATCATACATATGTATGTGAGATGAAGGTATCCGATCACTTTTCAAAAATGTAATCATCTCATATTTAGGGACTTGATCCACACTTTTTTTATTCTTTCTAGTCAAAGTAGCAATTATGGTCCCTTCTGGAGTTTTTTCATGAATATTAAAATAATGTTCAGCAAATTCCATAATATCAAAATGCACATCGTTGTTGTATAAATCTTTTTGCATATCAGCTGTATTTTGATGCATTTCTAAAATCTTTTTTTCCACACGATACTTTCGCCTCTGTTCACGTTCTGTATACACTTCGATGTCCTTAGAATTCTGAATCATATTTGGTTGTGTTAGACCAGATTTCAGAGACCCAGAGGCATTTGAGACTGTTTCATTTAATAAATTATTATGTTGGATCATATCCTTTGGACTAGTCAAGGATAATTCTGGTGTCTTAGATTCATTTGCTTCATTTTTGTATGAATCACGTCCAATTAAAACAGCTTCGTAAATAGGTTCAGAATTTACTTTATTTGTGATCAAATCAGAGCCTTTGCTTTCAAATGAATGATTATCAATATGATTCGTAGTAACTGGTGGAGGAGGAGGCGGTACTGTTGGTTCCGGTAACGACGGTAACGGTTTATTTGGTACTACATGGCTGACCAATTCCGAACTCATACAATTTCCTAGCTGAAATTTTAAACTGTGTTAACTCTACATTGTGTTGATTATAAATGATAAATTGATAAACTAAAATGTATAAATTGATTTGATTAATAGGATTTAATTAGGTGAGTAATATTGAACCCATAGGACCTTCGTAATATATATATATATATATATATATATATATATATATATATATATATATATATATATATATATATATATATATATATATATATATATATATATATATATATATATATATATATATATATATATAATTATAATATATATATATATATATATATATATATATATATATATATATATATATATATATATATATATATATATATATATATATATATATATATATAAGGATTAATTTTAAAATTTAGCATACCTCTACTTCAAAATCTTGAACAAGATTATCCATTTTATCACTCAACTCATCCAAAATTGGATTAGTGGAATTGTTAGAAGCCACATCACTTAAAAAGGCAAATAAATTATCTAAGTCAACTGATTCATTGTTTAAGTTATCATTTGAGTCATGAATTTTTCTTGAAGGAGAAAGATTACTGCTTGCTCTTAAGCCATTAATTTGATCCGCCATATGTGAGAGTGCTTTCATTTCTTCTTGTACAATCCTGGAAAAAAGATATATATATATATATATATATATATATATATATATATATATATATATATATATATATATATATATATATATATATATATATATATATATATATATATATATATATATATATATATATATATATATATATATATATAAGTGTGTGTATATAACTGTAATATACATATTATGAACACTATTTGAAATTTTAATACAATATAAATAAAAATTGTATAATAAATATATTATACCATTTCGAAATCTTACAGAAAGAAACATAAACCTTTGAAAATCAACTCAGATTTGCCTGAAATTTGTTACAAGTTGTTCCAAAAATATTTTTCACATTACACACGCGGATTAAATTCATTGCCGCACAGTGGTACCAAAACGTATTTTTTACATAATTCTGTATCTTTCGAACTATTCAATATCTAATAACATCAACACATATACATTATTGATGTGTGTTCTAATTGATTTGGAGAAGTGCATATTTCTAGTGAGACCTTTTGGTCACCTCGGATTTGTCGATTTAAAAAAAATCGCTAAAATTGTACTAATGATTCTTATTATCTACAAAAAAAGCGCTTTTATGTGTGGAATAGTTTAAAAAACCAAAGCAAAATTTTAAATAATTTTTTGGAAGTTTTTTTAGTTTTTTGAACATGGTGGGCTGTAGTTATGTAGATTCAAAATAAAAGATATATTATTTTGAAATAGAAATTTGGCAAAAAAACATTGTTTTAAGGTGATAACATTTTTTAA
This sequence comes from Cochliomyia hominivorax, assembly GCA_004302925.2. Taxonomy (NCBI): domain Eukaryota; kingdom Metazoa; phylum Arthropoda; class Insecta; order Diptera; family Calliphoridae; genus Cochliomyia; species Cochliomyia hominivorax. The sequence goes on along the minus strand of PYHX02000467.1, from coordinate 49,348,759 downwards.
AATCAAATACTTTTTCTCTATTCTGAATTGAATTTCTTATGTCAATGAATATAAAAATAATTCGAGGACATTAGGGGAGCAGTTTCCCCGCAAGCCCTATTGGAATTTCGTTAATTTGAAAAAAGTGAATTTTTTTCTTCTTCGTCACTTCTAGAAGAGAATTTAAATTTATTTTTATACCCAAAATATACTCCAAGAAGATGAAGTGAGAATAATTTATGATTTTGTTTTTGTTTTTGTATCTCATGTAACATTTTATGGAAAGTACTTCTTTATATACTGCGAAAAAATCAAGTGGCGATTGTGATGTATTTTGTTTTTGTAAATTCTTTGCTATCTTTTGAACCAAAAATATGATGTGGCAATGAGAAATGTATCTTGTTTTGTAAAGCTGCGAAAATCTTACAGATGTGACCAAGAAGTGGGGTCCACAAGTATTTAACTTCCAAATGATTGAAGGTTAATTATGGTAGGAAATAGTTTCATTTATTTCAGGTGTATTATATATCTAACACCACGAAGTGTACAAAAATGCTTTAAGTACTATTTCTAACCGTTTAATTCTATTGTGTTTACGGTCAACTGATATTTCATATTAGGAATATATTGGGGAATTACCTCTCGCAATCCTCTAAAGCTTGGTGAGTTTCATTATTCGTTAATGAATCTTGCAACGATTTTTGTCGCTTTTTCATTTCCTCATCGACACGACGCATTTCACGCAATGCTGCCGCAACCTGAAACAACAAAAGAAGATATAAAGTTTAAATAAAAAGTAGGAATTAAAAGCAATCTTCTTTAAAACAGACATGTGAATTTAGAGTGATACACAGTGTTTCCAATGAGAAATGAAATGAAATTTTTTGACCGTTATTGGCGAAGTTTTTATGCTATGGCGGGTACAAATTTTATCGAATTTTAATCAAATGGAAAAATTTTGCAAAAAAGTTTTGAAAACATCTTTATAGAATTAAACCCTAAAATAAGAATTATTAAAAATGTCGATTTTTTTTACAAAAATTAGTTATACCCTTTTTAAGTTCATATTTTTTTAAGTAACCTTTAGCGTTTTTATATTTTTCTGAAATTTACACTATAGTTTTTTGTGTAATATAAAAAGGATCCAAAAGTTTAACTTTTGAGAGAACCAGAGTTTCTCAAAATCTACATCAACTCCATTCCACACTTTAATTGCACTATTCCGAAAAAAAATGCAATTATAAATTTTCTATTTTAATGTCAATGGGTGTAGTTATAGTGGTGCACTAAAATTTTTTAATAGATTGCCAAATTTATAAAACCCTTGAAGAGTTCTTTAAAAAACGCTATTATATGCACTTGAATATGAATATTTTTGTTATTTTTTCGCAAAAGTATCACAAACAGGTTCTAATATCGTGTAGTAATTATAACAATATTTTCATAAAGAATTGACAAAGGGGTATTTCAAGAACGTACTTTTATTACGCATTTATTTTTTTATTTATTATTTTTCTTTTTTTTTGAAAAGGAAATAAGAAAATATTGAGTGTTAGAATCTTTAAACGATTTTTGGAGACAACTATACTCACTTTATATTTCTATGGCTGGTTGTAGTTCAATGGTAAAATATTAAAAAACTGTTTTATTCTTTTTTTATGTGTGTGAAGTTAAATTCGAATTTAACTTGAAAAAACAAAAACCCATAATGTTAAAAGAGCCGTTAACAGAGTGCTGTTATCTGTGAAGATAAAAAGTTGTTTAAAAACTCTGTTATCCATACATATAAGTGGAATATCTGAATTGAGTGAAATTTTTGAAACATTTTCAAAATCCTAACTTTGTGTATGTTAAACCTGTGGGAGATACATAAAGTGTTTTGGTCATTGTGGCCAAACAAAGAGGTGGCATCATACGAGACTACATGAAAAGGAAGGCCAGGGGTCAATGTTATCCATATTTATAAGTGGAATATATAAATTCAACAACACCATTTATGTACAGCGAAGTTCATAATAATTGAAGTGTTTCTTATTTTCCTAACAAAACATTTAAGCTGACTTTATAATAAAAGAAGTGGAAAATATATTTCAATGGAAGTTCTACAGAAGCATATAGCTTTTTTTAATTTTATAAAGAAAATGTAGAAAAACTTTGAAAATTGTATAAAAAAGTATAATCAAACATTTTTGGTGAATAAAGAAATCAGAAGTCATTAACCAGAATCGAACTTGCACTCTTTACTTCATAATAGTATAATACTTCCACCGCGCCAATTCACCACCTAACAAATATTTGTCTTTTTGTTTCATAATAATAGAAGTATTAATTCTTATTTTCCTAACAGATATTGTATTGTTAATTTCGCCAATCTAACTTTAAACATTTTAACATTACGGTAATGTAAATATCTTTTATATTTATGTTTGAACTATAAGATCCGACAAAATTTGTTTTGCCAAAACAAATTTTTAGGACGTTGTCTAAAAAACAGTTGCATTAGAAAGTAGTTAAGACCAAGATTTGTGGTCTCGTTTGATGCCAACTCTTTGTTTGGCCACAATGGCCAAAATCTTTGATTTACCTCCCGCTGGTTTTATATACACAAAGTAAGGATTTTGAAAATGTTTCAAAAACTTATACTTAATTTCGAAAATCTATTATTTCTGATATTTTCACTTTAAAAAACATAGTCCGATATTCAAGAACTTTTAAAAAAATAAAAAAATTGTTAAACTCGAATTTATCTTCACAGTTAACAGCACTCTGTTAACGGCTCTGTAACATTGTTGGTTTTTATCTTTACTAGTTAAATTCGAATTTAACTTCACACACATCTTTTTCTTTCCCAAGTATAAATTTTAACTAATTGTTTTATTTTAGTAGTTAACATTTCAATTGAACTTAATAAGTAAATTAGGTTTTAATTTCAAGACTTCAAGAAGCTTTGGTTTTTATTTGGTTAATCGAAGTTTACAAATAAAAATAGTATTTTCTTGAAATTGAGAAGTTCTAAAATGTTAATTATCAAATTATAACAATTAAAATTTCTTTTATAGATAATATAATTCAAATGTTAATTAACATTTCTTAAACGTTAATTTACATGTATAAAATGTTCAATTTTAAATTAAAAATAAAAGATTAATTTCTTATTTCGACAGCTCTATATTTTTCCTAAAACAAGAATTTGAAAATAAAAAGAACAGTCATCATCTATTAAAAGTTTTATCCAGCCATCAAAAAGATATGAACTCTATAGACTAAAAAAACAGTTTTTTAGATTTCCTTTCACATTTTTTAGGATTCAAATTAATAATCCTCAAATTTACCAAGATCGGGACAAAACATTAACCTATGACCTTGCAAAATTTTGACTTTAGGTTATTGTAATGAAAACTGTCATGCAACATTATCTCCTATAACTCGGAAACTAACTAAAGTTCCAATATGACATTTTGATAAAAATTATCTCTTTAAATTTTATTTCGTAAAAACACCATTTAAATATATTCTACAAATATTTCTCCCAGTCACTTGTTTGGAAATTAAAACGCTGGCCACAAATCGGTCAGATTTTACTCTTTTAGGAAAACTATTTCCGTTGTATATTTTTAAATAACTGATTTTGACATTTATTTGACTAGTGGCGAATTAAATGCATAAGTTGTTGTATTTAAAGTGCAAAAAATTCATCCCGTTTGTTTTAAATGTTTTTTTAATAATTCCCATTTGTATATACTTACAACTTACGGTAACAATGATACAATTAATGGCGTAAATTATGAAACAAGAACAATACTAATTTTAAAATACATACCTCTCGTGCATAAACTCCGCGTAAATGGCTCTGGATTACAATAGCCGCCCGACGCATTCTTAAAAACTTAATGCGCATTTTCCATCCTCTATAAGCATGTTGTATTTTTAATGCAGCATTACGAATATGATTATAATTTTTTACTAAAACATATCGTTTCCAATTTTTTTGTATTATTAGGGCATTTGTATGCACCAACTGCTTTCTACAGTCTTCTAAAGGTTCGTAAGCTTTTGATCGTAAAAACACCTTCGATTTACCAATTTGCCACTCTGATTGCGGTATTTTCAAACAATTCAAGATATTTTCTATATGTGATTTTGTTAATTCAGTTCTTTTCTTTATTAATAAACTCTTATATTTGGTTATGAATTCCGAAAATGTGAAATGGATGGGAAATCCTTCTCTACGTATGCGAATTATGTCGAGCATTCCCAAATATTTTAACTGATCTAAGACCAAGGCTTCATTATATTTATTAGGCATTTTTTCTGAATTTGGTTTAATACATCGAACATACCTTTAAAGAAAACGGGGGAAAAATATATAACATGTTTCACAATTTCTGTTTTCTTTAATTTTAGTTTTATTTCACAAAATGGTTAATTGTGCTTTTGTGTTATTTTTAATTTGCAACGTATTTGTTTTTTTTTTTGTTTCCAATATCGCAACTTAATATTACTACTTCTTCAGTTTGGCTTGTGCTGTCGTTGTGGACGGATAGCTATCGCAAGTTTGTAATAGCTTCGATAGCAACCGTATACAGGTAAAACAGCTCAAAGTTAGTAGTAGTGATAGGGTATCTACTGGCTTTTACAGCCATAGATCCAACTCAATAGTAGTGTTTTTACTGGTATTTACTGCCATAGATTCCAAACAATGTAGTAGTGTTAGGGTTTCTAACGGTTTTTACAACCATAGACCCCAGGCAATTTAATGGTGATGGGTATGGTAGTAAAACTACCAATACAATAAAAAAAATAAATAATGTTCTATATAAGGTCCGGATATAGATTTAATCGGGGAGTCTGGTAATCTGAAGGTCACGGTGTTTAAACAATTAATTAAAGCCAATTAAATTGTGTTATAATAATTTGTAAAAAGAAAACAGGAAATCAAATTTAAAAGGATATTTTGTGGAATAGAATAGCAAATAGAAAGTTCGTCAATACTTTACAAAAAACTTAACGGATCCTTTCCCCATACAGATTTCCTAGTTATTATCTGGACATACTTCACTCTTCTCTCGAGAATGCAGTGGAGATGATCCCTTTGAAATGACTCCGACATAGCTCTGAGGTTCTATATATATATATATATATATATATATATATATATATATATATATATATATATATATATATATATATATATATATATATATATATATATATATATATATATATATATATATATATAGAACCTCAGAGCTATGTCGGAGTCATTTCAAAGGGATCATCTCCACTGCATTCTCGAGAGAAGAGTGAAGTATGTCCAGATAATAACTAGGAAATCTGTATGGGGAAAGGATCCGTTAAGTTTTTTGTAAAGTATTGACGAACTTTCTATTTGCTATTCTATTCCACAAAATATCCTTTTAAATTTGATGCCGGAACTTCTAAAAGGTGACACTTTATCCTGGTATCGGAACAACAAATTATCGTGGAAATCTTAAAATGATTCGTTGATGACTTTAAATTGTTTTTCTTACCAAACCTTTTTTTTGAAAATTTACTGAACGATATTCGTAAAAGAAAACAATGTGCCGGTGAAAGTTTTGTGGATTATGTAACTGCTTTATAAACTTTAATGATATTATCCAATCTATCTGGTCATGACCAACTAGAAAGAATATACTCAAATTGTTGTGCCGAGTACAGAATTTACATAAAAATAAGAGATTTATCCAAGTTGTGTGAACTAATTACATTAGCTCAGGAATTTTAAAGCATTCAAGCTGAAGAAACAAATCAAAAGAAAGCCGTCCGACGTTTACAAACTGCTGTTGCCGTCAATAATATTCGAAATGTGAGTTGACTGCTGCAGATATGGATCGAAAAACGCCCGAGGAGGTCCGTCGATAGCAGAATAGGATGCGGATCTCTAAATAGCAAACTTTTTCATATTAGACTGGAAATTGATGACGACTATCGCTTACGTACCTGGATTTCGATAAGAAACAGGAAGATACAAGCTATTTTAGAGACTGGTGCTACACACTCATGTATAAGTTCTAATATTGTACATGATTTACAAATTCCTAAGGCTCCTTCTAAAGTTAATACTCTTCACCTGGCAGACAGTCCAAGATAATTACAGAAGGTTCGGTCGATATTTGGTTTATATTACATGGAGTGGTATATAGACATAATTTCCTAATCTTAAACAATATTCTGGACCCAATAATCAACGGCAATAACTTCATACATCAAACGAGTACAGAGATTCATATAGTTTTAAAAAAATTCTCAACATGTACTTACTGGTATGTCTACAAATGGTTTCCCACAAATTAGTTCGTTACAGATTAGCTCCAATGAAGAAAGCCAAAAAAAACTTTGGAGCAGTAAAAATTAAACACTTTTCTAGAATCTCAACTATCACGTTTCGAGTCCATTTAAGGTCATTCAAATATAACTGAGCATGTAATTGTCATAAAACACAATAGACCATTAAAACAACGTTATTACCCGCGAAACCGAACATTGCAAAAGGTAATTAATAATAAAATCGATGAACTAATTCAAGAGGGAAGAATTGAACCGTCAAAAAATCCATATAGCTCACCAATCGTTTTAGCAAAGAAGAAGAACAATAAGTGGAGCCTTTGTGTGGTTTACCGACAAATCGACAAGAATTCGATCCGTGATGCTTACCTCAAATAAACTCAATCTTAGAAAAACTTAAAAGTAGCAAATTTTTTAGCACAGTCGATCTTCGGCATGGATATTGGCAAATCCCTATGGCCTCAGAAAGTAAGCCCTACACTGCCTTCAATGTACCTGATAGAGGACTTTTCCAGTGGCGCGCAATGCCTTTTGGCCTTCATTCTGCAGCAGCGACGTTCAAAGAGTTCATGATTATTTGGATTGACATCATAGCACTTGGAAGCTCTTCATGTCGTTAGTGAAGAGGGCATACATACTGATCCAGAAAAGGTAAATGCGGTCGAAACCCTACCAGAACCAAAAACTTTAAAGGAATTGAGATCATTTCTTAATACAGCAGCTTGTTATCGTCGCTTTATACCGAATTATAAGGAATTATGAAAATGGGGTGATGAACAGAAGGTGGCGTTTGATGAAATCAAACAACAATTACAGAAACTCTTGCTCTTACATGCCCTGATTTCAGTGGCACATTTATATTGCAAACAGATGCCAGCGATATTGGTCTAGGAGTGGTACTGTCCGGATATCCACAGGTCAAGGTGGTAACACAACCCCAATACTTGAAACACTTGTCAAGGGCGATGTTAAAAAAGACAAATCGTTTCAAAATAAGCTAAAACTTGTATAAAAGTATTCTTATAAATTCTAAGACTACCAAATTAATGTTAACGAAAATTTACACCGGCATATCTATGATTCCATTGCTTTCAACGAACAGAATATAGTTCCTTGGAAATTAGTGATACGTAATAATTTCGTGTACTTGGCGAATGTCATGATGAGGTAACGGCAGACCACTTGGGTATAAATAAAACAACGGGAATTTGCTTATTTAAATCAAAGCGACCAAGTTGAGTATCTTGAGTTAGGGCACATAAGGAAAATTTCTCCCTTGGAAATCAACGAAACCCCTTTGGAGTCAACTGCGCTCTGTTTCCAGTCATTCTTATTCAACTAGCTGAAGATGTACAACAAACCCATACTTTAGCATCTAATATTCTATATATATATATATATATATATATATATATATATATATATATATATATATATATATATATATATATATATATATATATATATATATATATATATATATATATATATATATATATATATATATATATATATATATATATATATATATATATATATATATATATACACTATATAGTAAAGATTTCATATTAATTGGAAAATAATTTAGCGTTTTATAAGACCCAAACAAATATATAGAAATTTGTATTTTTATCCTAATACTTACCATGGTTTAGTATTTTGTAGCACGTCAATTAGTGCTTGTAACTGTTGTCGAAAATTGTCACTAACTGTAATTTTTGCTTTTGATGTTCCCCTCTGCATATTTGTTGAATTGTTATTTTGCATTTCCTAAAATGAAAATAATAATTTAATTAAATATTCTTTAAAAGATATAAATTGCTAATTTCAGCATTAAATAGAGATTTTGCAAATACGAGAGTGTATCGTTATTAAAAAACTTTTTTCGTAATAATAAATATTCCTTTTAAAGATAATTCTCTATAAATGACACTGATCAATCAAAAAACACAAAATTTTGGACAGTATAAGAATGCAAGGGGAACGGACGCATGCTACAATAATTTTTCCCATTAATAAAATAAGCTTTCAACTGTCAACATGTTAAAATATTTATATTTTCCAAGTTCATGTCTCGTTACACATAATTTTTTGATGTGCTGTTAAAATTGGTAGCAGCAAACTATTTGCATATTTTTAGCAGCACAAAATTTTTTCTCAAAATATATTTTTTGCTTGCAAGTATGATAATATGAAAATAGCAACTATGAATTGTTATGCTTTAACCACATTTATGGTTATATATATATATATATATATATATATATATATATATATATATATATATATATATATATATATATATATATATATATATATATATATATATATATATATATATATATATATTTAAGTGATCTCTTAAAAATGTAAGTATAAAAACCATTTAATTGAATTTTTTCTGCTATGGCCTGAATATAAAGAACTTTCCGGTTCAATATTGCTGTACCGATAAAGTAAATTCATCGGTACAGCAATTTAAAAATATTTGATCAATAAATGATTTATAGTTGTGATATGATTTTTTTATTTACAGAATGGAAAATTCTAATAGCACTTTGAAATGTACACCATTTATTTCCTCCCAAACAAAGTGTCGCATCTGATAAAAATTGAACAAAAAAAAAACGAAAGAAGTTTTCGTTAACAGATTCCTAGAAAAGTTTTGCAATTTTAGCAGAATCTGAAGAGGAACACGAAATCAAATTTAAGTTTACTGTTCTTTAAGATTGAAATATACACACATAGCTGTTTGGAAAACATATTTATAATGTTTTCCAAACTTTATAAATATGTATAAGACAAATCTGAATTATTTTATTATCTTATTTAAATCTTTTTTTATAAAATTCCTCCTAACAAAAAATTTGTAAAAGTATCAACCTTAACAGACTAAATATTAAAAACAATAAAATTCCAGTAATGATTAGAGACGACAGGGTTGATGGAACGTTTCAAATGAGCTGAAACAATATTGTGGTCATCAGCATGCATACTTTTTACCGAAATCAACATATGTTAGTAAAGAATTATTTATAGAATTCATATTTAAAATTAGTCCGCTCTTTTCTATTTTACTTCTTTTCTCCCCTCTTATCTCTATGTCTTTAATTTTATTTTAGTATTCTTTTCAAAATATAATAATTTGCCATATTTTCTTAGTTTAAATAGTTTGGATTTATGCATGTAGTCTTCATAGTGCTTTGTTATCAGGCGGAATTTTATATTCTATCACTCGACATACCTTTACATACATTTGCAGAAACAAAAGTTAAAATTGAAAGAATTTCTTTCAGTAATAATTAGTATTTGATATTGCTCTAAATGGTGTGATAAATACTAGTCAAAGTAATCAATGCAATATTATTATCTTCAAATTCTTCTGCTAATATATCTATTTGTTTTTAATATATCCAAGTTTGTATTTATATTTTAAACCACAAAACATTACAAAGTTATCAACCACTTTATATCTAAATTTAATACAAATAAAATTTGATCTAAGTTGTAACTTAGTTAACTTACTAAGAATTTCTATAATAATCAGATTTATAAACGACGAGTTCATAATGTTACTTCCGATTCATTAAATGCTTTAAAAACTAAATTTTTCGCTACAATTTTTAAGAAACTACTGACAATGTTAAAAATATTAAATTAGAAAGAAATTTAAACTCTAATAAAAGGTTTAGTCCAAAAGTACTGAATGAAAGAATGAATAGCAAAACGTTCCACGTTTTTAAATTCAAATTAATTAATTTAGAACTGATCTTTCTTATAGAAATTCACAAGCTTACAGGCGCGGTACAGTGCCACTACTACCGAAACATAATGAAAACTTAAATCTTACTTCTCATTAAATTTCAATTCTCATCAATAATTGGCATTAAAATATTATGGCAAAAATGATAATATTTCTGTTGATGAATTTAAATATAGGATGAATACTGTAATATCAATTTACTTAAATGGTAATTTTGATTTGATCGTTGAGCATGTCTATTCTATTTTTGAAAGCAAAGCTCTAAAATGGTTCTGGAAGTTTCATCGCCAGATTGATAACCTTAATATTATCAGACCTTTGTGATGCACTTAGGAGAGAATTTAAAGATACAACAACAGATTATTAAATCAGAGTTGTAGAAAATATAAAAGTAATTAAGCTTTAAATATCTTTTTAGATAATATAAGCGATAAATTAAGAAATTAACTTTGGAGTCACTAGTCCCTAGTCTAATTAACGAACTCGAATTCATCGAGTTAGTTTTATCACCACTTGACATTGAAGCAAATAAATCTTGCATTGGTAGGGATTTATGTCGGATGATATTAGGGGTATCAGCTTCTAGGATGAATAAATGTAAACGAACGTGAAACCAGCTGGTGGTAATAGACAACAGGTTCAACTCCAAATATCTCTGGACGTTAGTTATGGAAATATAATAAAAATGTTGAATTTTTATTGGTTCCATCTCTTAAACAGAATATAACAAATAGAATAAATTTTTGGAACATTTTTTATTTTAAGATCATATCACCCTAAGATGCTAACGATATATCTTTTTCCTGATCAACCCTTCGGAAGTGAAATTTCTTCTGACGATAATCATTCAGATTTTCTAAAATTGTCTTCTAAAAACATAATTCTGCTAATCTTATTGAACATATTATAGACACGGGAACTGCTGCTCCGTTAAAGCATCGAAATTATTCTATTTCTCCAGAAAGAAAAACTACTATACGAGAAAATAAACATAATGTTGCAGTTGGAAGTGAGAGAGGTTGCTGAGAGTTAACCTGGTAGTTCCCAGGCATTCTTTTAGTAAAACCAGGAAAATTCAGATTTTACCTTGATGCCTAACTCATCCCAAACATATGGAGTCAGAAGGATCTGAATGGGAGGATGTGAAAGTGGGTCGCAGATTCGTTATCCCGATTTTTTGATATTGTTGACGCATTGTTTTTTTTAAAGTCTGAAGAATATCATTCATTTGGGAAAAACTTTCCAATCCGATTAGCCGAATTTTAAATTAATGGGTAAATTCATATACAAACTGAATTCGATAGAGAATCAGAGGATTATTCTGTTATGTGAAAGTTGTTATTTATATATATATATACCTTCTGGAAATAACAACTTTCACATAACAGAATAATCCTCTGATTCTCTATCGAATTCAGTTTGTATATGAATATATATATGAATATATATATATATATATATATATATATATATATATATATATATATATATATATATATATATATATATATATATATATATATATATATATAAATATATATATATATATATATATATATATATATATATATATATATATATATATATATATATATATATATATATATATATATATATATATATATATATATATATATATATATATATATATATATATATATATATATATATATATATATATATGTTTATAAATGAAGCTTATAATGAAAAATTATTGCTTATTTATAATAATAAATAATTTATTTTTTTAAAAAAAGAAAAAGTATTAAATTAATTCGTTAGACACCAAAAATTTTTATTTGGAATTGTTTTTTGATATATTTTATATTTAAATTATTTAGACTTGTATTTATTGCTTTAGTATGGCAATGTTATTTTGTTAAATTGTTTACATCTCAAAGACCTTCGATACTTTTAAACTAATAAATTCTAAAATAATTTGAAATATCATTTAATACATTAGACTCACTTACTGCAATCAGTTCGGAGAATAAATAACTCATCCGTTTTCAGATTCTACTTTTCGAGCTATCTTGTGTAGCATCTGTTTTGAGATGAGTGTTGCTATAATCAATTTAGGCTTGAAATGAGATAAACCATATTTTAAATTTAACGTACATAAATCTACAGAATGTGGTACATCTTTACAATTTATCAATGAATGGTAACATAGTTATCAATGAGAGATAATGCAAAATATAATAAAAAGTGGAGAGTTTTACATAATAATATTTTGATTGCCTAACATGAATCGGGCAAGCGGGACAGTAGAAATAGCATAGGACCAGTAGATTCCAGAAATAAAGTTTCTACATCCAGGTTCAGCCCGAGATGTGAGAAATCGAATTTTGAATATAATGATTTTTTACTAAAGAAATCTTGAAAAATATAGAACTTTCAAGTGGATCCAATGGACATTTGGAGCAGACATGAAACGGGTAAGCGGAATACTGGAACTAGTCTAGGATCAGTAGATTCCAGAAATATATTTTTTGTTAAGTTTTATTTTTTGAATTATTTTCTATTATTTTTTAATTTTTTTATTTAAAAAATGATTTTGGTTTATTTTATTTTTATTAAAAAGTAAATTTGTTTATTTTTAAAGCCGGTTAAAAGAGATATGGAACGTATTTAATATTTGTGTGGAATGTATTTAACTGAGGAATTTATCTTCACACCCTTCTGTATGTAGTTGTTCTTTTTACATTACACACTTCGAATTAAATTGGTTAAATTAAGATGAGAAGTAATAGTAGAATGTTTATTACAAAACTTATCTGTTCAAAATTTCTTTAAAATCGTTTTACACTAAGGTATTTCATGGGCTAAAAAGGTCATTCCGGGGGGACATTTCTATGGGGTATATATGAAGTAGGGAACCGATCATAACCAATTTCAATAGGAATCGTTCCTTGGTCTAATTCAAATAAATATGCTCCCTGTAGTTTCATAACAAGCTTTGCATGAAGAGCCAGCCGGACGAACGGATATGGGTTAATCGAACGGTACACTTAAAAGTTGTGAGAGCACTTTTTTGTCTGTTAAAAAGATCTGCACAACCGCGAAATAAGGGTATAAAAAGAACAAATCAACCATCAATACATAGATTTATGAAACACTACCAACAAAAAGTAGTGAAAGTATTGAAGTTGTTAATCATAAAACTAACACGAAGAGTAATAATAAATCAAAGATAATTAGAATAAAACCTTTTATTTATACAGGTATGCCTATATATGTAAATATCAATAAAAGAATACTTAGTTCGCAGAAATTCAAAAACTGAAACTTTAACTTTATTCTCTTGATAAAAACAATTTTCATATTGTACCAATAAGAAAGATTGGCGGCTTGGTACTAAAATAGTGGAGTACAATATTGTTATAGAAAAATCTCCAACTACCAAAATGAAAACAACAATAATGTAAATACATACCAGCTAAAAAATATGAAAGATTTCATAGTTGTGATTAAGAGTAAAAGTTCCAGTACCTATAACTGGCCTATTAGATAAAAATGGTTGCGAATGTGCCTGTGGAATGTTCACATTGTCAAGAATGCCATGAGAAAATCAGACTAGCTATTCGGAAGTTACAGATTTATTTCACTGTATATTGGTGCCTTCCAGCCCTACTTTACACTTTATCTCCGCTTGAATCATCAAAAATTAATTCTAATTAATTTTAATTTTTTCAGATGACGAATTAATTTTTTTCTTAAAAATATTATTTTAGATATTTTTGTATAAATTTCCGTTCAAAAACGCGCAATGAAGGCAAATAAGTGTTAAAAAGTGTTTAACTTAACAATGTTTCGATTTTCTAAAATAGCTTTTCTGGAAACGGGGTTAACCAATTCAAATGAGAAATGTACAGTTTAGAAAACAATAATAATGAAGCATAAGTCTTATTTGAGGCGTTGAGTTTTTTATTATCCTTGAATTAAGTATAAATTTTGAAAATTTTGTTCAAAAGCAGCCAAAAACAACAGCTAGTACGTTAATGAATAGTTAGTTATAGGCTGTAGATTTTAAAATTCGAACTTTTAAAAAAAGTTATAATAACTTGAGAGAGCAATTTTACTTATTTTAAGAACATATATATATATATATATATATATATATATATATATATATATATATATATATATATATATATATATATATATATATATATATATATATATATATATATATATATATATATATATATATATATATATATATATATATATATATATATATATATATATATATAGACGTACTTTTCAAAAGCATAGTGATAATAGTATAAATACTGCAAACATTTTACCTGATAAGTAGACAGTTCCTTCACGAATGAATTATGGCTTCGACTCATCAAATCAAATAAGACATCTTGCTGAACATCCCGATTTTTGTCGACAAAACCTTCAGCAGTATAAATTACAGCTCCAGCATAATGTTTAATTCCAAATTCCGTTTCCCAATGCCTGCGGTCAACACCTTTTATATAGTATGGATTGTATTCAAACTCAATATGCATATTGTTGAGGTAAGCCGTATCGGAACCTTTTGGCATATGGCATTGTTCTGTTAATAACTTAAAAATACATCTTGGAGGCCGCTCTATTAGTTCCAAACACATAGAATTGTCGGTAAATTCAACGTGTGAATACACAATTTCTTCTTGCTTGTACTAAAAATAGTAAACATGTCAATAAAAATGAAATAATGAAAATATAAATTTTTTTTTTTTTCACATTTTGAATCATATCATAAATAAATAAATATATATATATATATATATATATATATATATATATATATATATATATATATATATATATATATATATATATATATATATATATATATATATATATATATATATATATATATATATATATATATATAATTGAAATTTTCTTTATCTTGAACCTTTAATAATTGTTACTTTAAGCAAAAGATTTTATGATATTAATTGAGATGTTGAGACATGCAGCAAGTTTGACATTTAACGTAAAAATAAGTTGTTTCTGTCAAAAGAAATGGTTGGCAGAATTTTTCGGAACTGTACTGTCACGAAACTTGCAGTCATTGTTCGCCTTAAAAAATTATCCATTCAAAATAACCACGAACATTCCAGTCTCCGCGGGTTGATGTCCTAAAGGGATTTAATTTAAGCTGTGATTAAAGTTGCTATTTTAGTTTCAGATGGTTAGATTTACCAAATTGTGATTTTCGGAAAGGTTGAAATTGTATATGAAATCTCCTTTTGGAAAGAGCTCTTTAAGCTCTATTTAAAGCTAAAACTTTAAATAGGAAGGAAAAAAAGAGAAAGGTATTCCTGGCCAAAAATGTCGGTACATATTAAGCAATTTTTAATTAAAATGAAAATATTTGAAAGGTATAACCACAATATTCTTTAAAATTTGTAAGAAAAATAGTACTTTATACAGCGTTGCTATTTTGAAAAGCTTGGGGAATTATATTAAAAGTATTATACATTAAACTTAATTTTGAACCAATAAATTATTAACTACTTGCATGTTACTTATTAAGCTTAAGACACAAATATTATATTTTTTTCTCGAAATGAATTAAAATTAATGTATGTATTTAAAACAAATCAGTTTTATATAATTAGTAAAAACTATTACTAAACAATATTATAAATATCAGAATTTTTTTAGTTAGTAACATTGAAAACTTTCGATAACTGCAATAATTTTGAGTAATTGCTTTAATTGAATAACGAAATAATAATGAAATCACAGCATGTGGTAATACTTTAAGTGCAAAATTTCGTTTTACAAACCTAAAGATAGTGAGATAAATAAGAGATAACCAACTACGTTAAGGTTAACATGAGTATCATAAATTTCAAGACAAATTGCTAATTAGTTATCCATGGTTGTACTCTGATACTGAAGCAAACTAAGAAGATAAATAAGTAATGTGACAAAAATAAAACATAGAGAAAAGTCATCAGTTTTTGCAATCAAAATAAAATAATTAATAATTAAATAATTAATTAGCTATTTTATGACCGCTCAATTATTATTATATAATGCTATATGCTGCAAATCAAATTTTAACCGAATAGATTGCTGTTATAAGATAGATTAACATTATTTTATTAATTTAATAGTAATTCAAAAAAGTTAGGCATGTATTTTATTATTGAACATTTATTTTATAAATTATTTATAAATATCTTTTGAGTTATAGTGCATGTGATGTTTTGAGCTCAAACCACCATTTACTGTTAAACCATGAGGGAAATTTAAATCAGAAGGGTAATCATCTTATACATCAAAATTCATAAAATCGTAAGTCATAATATTATGTGTGTGAAGATTAATTTTAAAATTTTACCCTAGATACAAACCTTTTCATTTAACAGAGCTTTGTTAACCAATTAACATAGCTCCGTTTACGGGTTAAACAATACACAATTTAGATGCTGACAAAAAAAGAAGAATTTCAGGAAAACGGTACAACATGCGCGTATGAATCCAATGGTGGCCAGTGCCTCCAGTTCTCACAGTCTATAGCCAGAATATTTAACAGAGCGAGTTTTGATAGTAAATTTAAAAAAAATGTTAAATTTAACATTTCAAAGAATAATCAAGGATTCCAGAAAAACGGGACAACATGGGCGGATTAAGAGATAGGTCTGTCTTTCATACTTAATTCCCTGTATATTTTACAGGATGAGCCGGGAGAATACTGCCATCTCCAAGACTTGAGATAAAACATCGGATTGGCCATTTTCGAGAATACTCCTTCGTCCCCGAGCGGAGCTATTGACTTGTGCTCTCCTTTTAGAAATAACTATCCAAAATTTCAGAAAGATATATTTAATGGTTATAAGGTTATGCAAACTTATTTAAAGGCATTGAAATTGCTACGCACTTAGTAGGTATACTTATTTTGATATAAAAAATACAAAGAAACTAGATTGTGCTTTGACCTAGTTCCCATTTTGTGGAAAATCGAAACAATTTTTGCAATTGTTTTAAATATAATATTATAAATATATATATACATGTTTGCTTAAGCTCGTTTCGTTTGAAGAATAAAAAAGTCAAAAACTGTATCTTTGAAATTTCTAATCGTTTTTAGTATATATTCCTAGTTTGATATTTTGATACCAGTTTATATTTCGTATAACTTCTATTTAAGGCCCCTTTTCGAAAATGGGTTTGATCTTTTATGACTAAAAACTTTTAAAAAGTTTATGGAAACTTTGTGCAATTTTTATACCCTCCAACACCAAAAGTGGTGATGAAGGTATATTAACTTTGTCATTCCGTGTGTAGCCAGAGGAAAGTCTGAAATGATTCCCAAAAATTTTTCCAACTTTCCGTCTGTCAGTTGCAAACATTTTACGCCTAGAATAATTGTTCGAATTTAATGAAATTTTACCACGTTGTATGTTATTGTCATAAGCAATTCTTATTTAAAAGTAGCTATATTGGTTCATTGACAAAAAAACGTTATAGACTGATTTCTGAGACAACCTCAAAATTTCGAAAAAGAACTATTCCCTTTTTTCCAACTAGAGTAACTGAACTTAAGCAAAAATTTAATTTTTATCGAATCGAAAAAAAGTTGAAGGCTAAAATATGCAAAATTTTGATACATCCCAAAATTTGTGTGTCATATGGGTCGCAATTTTTAGATAATTTTCTTAAGCTTGCAACATATATTTACTTTGATCGATAATAAACCCAAAAAATGAAGATTGTGCTGGGCCATTATAAGGCCCATTCCTGCAATATAATTTATAAATTTTGTTAATATTGGTTCATATAATGATAGAGCTCTCATATAACGCCCTTTCACGGAAAAAAGGTTAGAGCTTATAAAAAATAAAGACCAATTTAATTTAAATTCGGCACAATGATTTTTCTAACAATCTTTGATTCATATTATTAATATGAACAATCTCGTTTCATATATTGCTGTAGCTCCCATAAAAGTTCCCTTTCAGAAAACAGTTTGAGCTTATAGCACCATTAAATAAAGACCAGTTCTATTGAAATTCGTCACAGTTGTTTTTCTAACCGTCTTGAAAATGTGTTAATAATTTCACCAACATCCTTTCCATATGAATCTAGTCTGACAGTTATCGGATTATACTTAGTCATCCTATCACCTTTATAATCCCACTTCCCGAAATAGTGCTTGAGGAGTAAAAAATTCTTAAATATGTAATTGTTCTTTTAATTAAATTTGTTATATATATATATATATATATATATATATATATATATATATATATATATATATATATATATATATATATATATATATATATATATATATATATACATATATATGTATAAAGAGAGAAAGATAGATATTATTTCCCGCTCTGTACTTACAATTTCTTGCTCCAATGCGAAAACATAATGGTTAAAAAACTTATGCAGCTTTTCGTTTGTGTAGTTTATGCAAAGTTGTTCGAATGAATTTTTCGAAAAGTTTTCAAATCCAAATATGTCTAAAACACCCAGAAACCTTTGTCCATCCTGTCCTGGATTTGTGCAACTATTAATTTTAGAAACAAGCCACCCGAACGTTTTTGAATATAGAGCTTTAGCCATTGCGTGCCGATTTTCACGAGCCTTAAAAAATTAGCTAGGAATAACTGTTTTTAAATATTTAAAAGAATATTATACCTCCTGCAATTTATGGGGTATTTCAGTAATATTTCCCCTCACATTAATTTGTCTTTGCAATAAAACTTGCAGCATATCGTCATTATTTATTCCCAGTAGTTTTGATATAATTAAACTTATATCTTTGTCTTCGTTAAGGAGCTCACATCGTTCACCATCAACGTCGCAAAATTCGATATTACCAAGCCATAATATGGCACTCAGTACTTTTAAAACACCATCTATTGATTGTTCAGATATTTGCAGTACGGTAAATGCCATAGTAAGGGCTTCGAATTTTTTTGATTCGTATTCAATATCTACTTCAATATTCCCAGATGCATTTAAATACCGATAAAATGTAGGTGGCTTTAAATGAAACTCTTTCATCATTTCCGGATTACGTTGTCCTTGAGCAACAAGTTGATATAAAACATGATAATTTCTCTCACCGGTGCTTTGAAACGTAATTCGAGATTGTTCCAGTAAGTAATCTTGTACAACGCACCCTTTAATGCAATGTTTCGAGTCAAAACAAACTTGCATAAATTTTCCAAAACGAGAGCTATTATCATTACGTATAGTTTTTGCATTACCTATAATTAAATAAATGATGTATTTTTATTAATAAAAAATATTATTTTGTTAAAAAATATATCAAATAAAAAATGTATTCTCTTATTTTTCCAAAACAAGATAAAAATATTGAAAAAATACTGTCACCATCATAAAATGTCGTCAATTTCTCCGTAATATTGTTTCATTTAGTTGATGGACATTAATAAACAATTTTTGTGGAACGCTTACCTCGTCTTTATGGTTTATTTGCCTCTTATTGAATTTCTTCTAAATTCCAATTTAAAAATAAATTTCAAATACGGTAAATGTCTTTGTGATTTCATCTAAGCTTAAGCAGCTTTAAATATCTGTTAGAGTTGTTTTAAACAAGAAGGACAACCCAGAAGAAAACTTTGTAGCCTATTTATTCAGTAATTTTTCAAATATATATTTTTACTACCAGAGGAATGATGAAAGTGCTCTAAAATCATCATAATAATATATTCATACTTTTTGTTAAAAATATTATTATTAGCGGTGAACCAATTTTATACACAAATGTATTTTACTATAAAATACACTGAAGAATGGTAGAATGGAGTGAGAGTTACAGTTTTTTCAAATGAATTTTGTGAAGCGGAGTCCACTATTTGTGACATTAAAAGCATACATAAAAATAATTAGGGGAATTCTGTGCCACTAAAATAAACTCTAAACAAAAATTTCTTTTTAAAGCAACGCTCTTAAAATTTGCTAGTTGATGGAGAAATCCTCAAGGCGAAAGTATAAAAATACATCAACAATTACAGTCCACGGTTAACTCAATGTACTATGTGGGAAAAGTTAAGGCTTATGCTGGTTTGAAAACATACAAAAATTCCTGACAGAACACTGCTAAAAATTATGGCCAAAAACAGCACGGAAATTGAAGTAAAGTTTTCTTAAAAAAATATTTAAGCCGAATAATGGATGACGAACGATGGTAAACAAGCCCTTGTGGTAGAAGAACAATAATGTATTATTTGTACCAAGGCCGTGGAGAGATATTAGGCTCTTGGTGTCCAAAAGTGTTCGATCAAAGTGATAGAAAGCACTATAAAAACGCTAAGGGAAGGATTTCCGAAAAGGTTAAAAAATTCATAATTTAAAGTGATTAAAACTATATAAATAGTTTTCTTTTTGTTAATTGTAATTACAATTTCCATTAAATAAAAAAAATTCTATCTCACTCCTTATTCGACATCACTTATAGTTTCTCAGAAATTATTAAGCCACTACGCTTTAACTCCAAATACATAATAATAACCATACGTACAAAAGTAATGACAAACATGTTAGTCGCTTATGATGATATAAACAAAAAATTAAAAATATAAAAATTTTTACAGATATAAAAAGCTTTACGCTTATTATGCTGGGTCTTTCCAAAAATAAGTACTTTAATACAAAAAACGTGACGAGTAGAATACTCCAAATTAATCTGCAGCACTTGAAATAATGAGCACCAAACGCCTCTTACACAGTCAGCATACATAACTTGTTGAATATGCTTAATTCAAGAATGGTAACGGCAAGTCTGGTCCTATACTTTGGCTTATTGTTGTGAACTACATTTCTGTATGTTTAGACGACAAGGACATGAGGACGATGTTTTGATAATGGTATCGTCCTATTCCTATTCTGGACGTATTTAGTAACATCGTTTAAGGTCAAATATTGCAATTTGTTCATAAAATCGACCGGAATTAAAAATGTTTAATTTTTTGGACAAAAATATTTAAAATATTTAGTTCTAATAATATATTTGCTACATAATATTATTACCTTCTCAATAGTACTTAACACTTACATAAATGTTTTACACAAACCTTTTAAAATGAACAGAAACTTGGCTCCCTCCATATAAATGTGAACATATTCTTTGTAAATATGTGCTCCAGTAGTCTATGTAATAAGTGTAGAAAAACTTCATTACGTTTTTAAATAAATTTGTGTATCTCCAATTCAATTAACGTTCAATTTATTTTAGTGAAATTAGTAATAAGAGCAACCTACAAATACAACATATTCAATATGTGTAATTCTAAGAATTACACATATTGATGTTTCAAATCGTCAACAAAATTTTACTGAATCAAATATTTTTTATTATTAATACTCATTTATAAGAAATAGCAACCGTTATTTTTATAAACAAAACCCAACATTGACTTATAGAATCTAAAACAGAATACTCAAATGTCTAAAGACGAAAAATTTTCGTAAATCGTCTAACAGAATGAGAGTATTAATATTTCAATATTAGAATAAATATTGCTAACTACGAATCTTGCAGTTAAATAACAAATGACCATATCAAAAATTATTGTTTTTATTTGGAATGTAATAGAACGGTAAAGTACAATTTTGGTAAATTGAAAAATGTGTGTGAAGTTAAATTCGAATTTAACTAGCAAAGACAAAAACCAACAATTTTAACAGAGCCATTAACAGAGTGCTGTTAAGTGTGAAGATAAATTCGAGTTTAACAAAAAATATATATTTGTAATTTTCTTCATTTTTTTCAAAAGTTCTTGAATATCGTACTAAGTTTTTTAAAGTAAAAATACCAAAAATAATAGATTTTCCGATTTTTTTGAAACATTTTCAAAATCCTTACTTTCTGTATATAAAACCATATATAAATCAAGAGGTGGCATCAAACGAGACCACATGGAAAGGAAAGCCAAGGGTCTCTGTTATCCATACATATAAGTGGATTATCTGAATTGAGTTTGTGAGATTTTAAAAAAATTAAAAATCTCAACAAAGAGGTGGCATAAACGGGACCACATGGAAAGGGAGGCTAAGGGCCTCTACTATCCACTTTTATAAGTGGAATATCTGAATTGAGATTGTGAGATTTTTGAAACATTTTCAAAATCCTAACTTTGCGTATGTGAAACCTGTGGGAGGTACATCAAGTATTTTGGACATTGTGGCAAAACAAAGAGGTAGCATAAAACGAGAACACATGGAAAGGAAGCCCGAGGGTCTCAACTATCCGCATTTATAGGTGGAATATCTGTATTGAGTTTGTGAAATTTTTTAGACATTTTCAAAATCCTAACTTTGTGTATGTGAAACCATTTTTATGTTAAAATATATATTGATCTATGCGATTTAAGCAATTATTTTTTTCTGATCCTGTTTAATAAATATGTAGACATACTAATTTTATGTAAATTATAGAATAATGTTACTAATTATAATAAAGACCAATAATCATAATTTATGAATTAACAAGCCACTTTAAAAAATTATGTTTTCTAAAAAATCTTCCTCAAAATCTTCTTCATCCATAGCTCCATAAGTATCTTTATTATCCTCTTAGATTACAGGTGGACGTAGAAGTTTTCTTTGGTGAGCGAAAGTATTTTGTCATAGAGATGAAATGAGAGTATCTTATGCGTTTAATCATTAGACTGTAATGCATTACAAAATACATCTGTAAAAATTGTGATACAACTATTTCTGCAAGCTTTCTTTACACTTCGTCATCTCCATTAAATCATCCAACTGGTATTGCATTCAGCTTAATTTATAATGATTTGATCACTTTTTTGAGGGTTGTTATAGTGATATGATTGTAGCTTTTTTAAGATATTTAATTTAATTAATTATTAATTTGATTGACATATTTTAAATAAAATTTTAATATATACGAAATACTAGCTCAAATTTAACTTTAACAACATATGTAATCTTTTTATATTGAATCAAAAAAACATGGTGAGGTATTTCCACATTGAATTTCATTTACCTCTTCATAGCATTAAAATAATTATTCTGTATTTAGCCATTTCATGTTTCGAGACAAAAAAATATTAGTGTTACTGAAGTATTAAGAACTTAATTTTGCACAAAACTATTTTATTTATTAATATTATTATTATTATTATTATTATTATTATTATTATTATTATTATTATTATTATTATTTTGTTTTGTTCAAAATTTTCATACAGTTGTTTACTAAAATTAGGGTACTTAGACTTATGCTTTACACACCATAGGACAATGAGTAGTTACTGATGAAAAGGTTAGTTAGGTGCTGTATTATTTTACAGTGCTGTATTTATTTTACGTTGAAATTATAAATTATACTTGAGTTAACATTTGGATAACTAATTATATTTGAAGCTGGTCACTAAGGTGTTCGAGTTTTTTTCAACATAATATGAAATTTCTGTTGAACTTAAATCCGGTAATCTCATATAAGTTTTAAGGAAAAGTTAAGTAATGATGTAAATGATTTTTTAAAATTTAATTAAAAAATCATAATTAATTTTTTAAATCATTTTAAGTTATGATTTTGCTTCATAGTAAATACAGTTCCTTAAGAATATTCTTGAAATTTTACTATTTAAAAATAATTTTAAAAATTTATCGTTGTAAAATTTTTATATAATTATATCGAAAGATTATATTATGTACAATATTATTTCTCCACATTATTTAGAAATAGCTATACAATGTAATGTTATTTACTAAAAACTGTAATGTTTTGATCATTATTTATGACACGTGGAAATTATATATCAATGTGTTTTAAAACACCTTATATGTACTTTTCAAATATATATAATTTTTATTGATAATAAAAAATTAACGACAATAATAAAATTTGTTACACACTTTTTGCGGAGAAGTTACATAAGGGTGTTGTTTTTTTTTTTCTTTTCAAATTATAAAATGTTGATCTTCAAAAAAATTATTATTTTTGGATATAAATTGATGTTGTTGTTATTTAACTAAAAACTATTAACATTTTGTTTCTTTCATCATACAAATTTTTTCACTTTTTGATTTACCTTTCCAAACGATATCGTGGAGCACAAATTTTCTGTTGCAAAAAATTTTAGAACATATCAAGCTTTGAAGAAAACATAAATCTTTTCTAAATTTCATCTTTACGACTTGAAAAATTAAGTCACAATTAGAGTATTGTGAAAAAATAAGTTGAATTTGAGAAGTTATTTTAACTTTTTCTTTGGAAAATGTTGTCATTAATTCTTAGTAAAATAAAAAATATTTAAAAATCTGATAAAATTTGGACCCGCTTTAGCATAAAACTTTCGCCAAGATCGGTTGAAAGTAAAATATTTAGTTATTGAAACTAAATATATCTGAAACTATAATATAGCCTACCCATACGATGAAAAAATCTTTAAAATCAGTTCAGATAGGAATGATGGAGACTCTACGGTGGTACAGAGAGAACATAGAAATGACAAGACGATTGCCTTGACTTCTGTTTACGCCGGTTATAGATGGTGATTAGATATCACGGTGATATATTATATTGTAGGGAACTGCTTAGGTGACGGACACAGTACCTTAGGGAGTAAATAGCCACTGTCAGGAAGATGTTCATAAGGAACATTAATGATGGGGAGAATTTCATGAAAGGTGTTAATGGGAATAAAAGGAAGATTAGAAGGACGAAAAAGGACTTTGGGGTAAGTACTGGGAATCAGTTGGTTCGGTCAACGAGCTGTCCAGATTTCGAAGAGTTTTGACCAAGTAACCGAGCCTCTCTGGATTTATCTGGAGAGCATACATGTCATGGATCGACTGTTGCTCAGAATTCTTGTGAAGGCGTTTTCCAGGCTGCATAGGCATATATTTCTTTGTATAATATTTACGAACGTAAAAATTGTGTCTTTTATGCTTTTTACATTTAATTTTTTTTGTTTTTTTTTTGTAAGGTGTTTTATGCGTTTGTGCTGATGTTTGCAACATACAGTAAAATGATGTTACACCTTTTAAGTATACTGTTTGACTAAAAATAATTTTCTAAGTCGATTTAACAATGTCTGTCCATCCGTCTGTCCGGCTGGATGTCTATGTAAATGTTGTGAACACTCTACAGTTCGCAATTTTTGAGATATCTCGATAAAATTTGGTACATGTTACTTTGGCTCAAGGGCGAAGCCTATTAATCGGTCATGTTCAGTCTACTATTTCGAGTACCTCCCATACAAATGTCCTCCCTGAACGAGTGTTATGAATTTCCTAACGATGTGCCAAATTATGCGAAGGTCGGACCATTACTTCTCATAGGTCACATTTAAGAACCCTTCTAAATATCACTTTAAGGGACATTAATTTCACATATACTTTGCTATTGCAATAAAAACTGTTCAAATTAATATAAATAAAAGCAAAAATTGATGTGCAAAATTATACGGGGGTCGGTCTTTCTTCTAGGTACCATATAACCTCCCAAAAAATTCATTTTAAAACACCTTAATTTCACAGAAATGTTAGTGTCACCATAAAATACTGCACCCTTAAGAATGAATCAAAGAATAAAATTAAACGATATTAGGAGCTCCTGGCATAGCTTTCCCACACATAAATAATATAAGTTTTTGACTTTTACCTCTTGCATTAACCTTATTATTAGTAAGTAGTATAGTAAAAAATGGAGCTGAAACAGGATGAACTGTTACCCTCCTTTATCTTCTAATATTGCTCATGGAGGGGCATCTGTTGACTTTGCAATATTTCTTTACATTTAGCTGGAATCTCTTCAATTTTAGGAGCAGTAAATAATATACGATCAACAGGAATTACATTTGATCGAATACCTTTATTTGTTTGATCAGTAGTAATTACTGCTCTTTTACTTTTATTATTTTGACTGGAGCAGACCGAAATTTAAATAATTCGTGCTTTGATTCAGCAGGAGGAGGTAATGCAATTTTATAAAAACATTTATTTTGATTGTTTGGACATCTTTTACTGGATTTGAAATTTCACATATTTTTAGTCAAGAATCAGGAAAAAAGGAAACCTTTGGATCATTAGGAATAATTTATGCTATATTAGCTATTGGATTTTTAGGAGTTATTATTTGAGCTCATCACATATTTACAGCTGGAATAGATGCAGATACTCGAACTTACTTCACTTCTGCCACAATAATTATTGCCGTTCCAACTGGAATTAAAATTTTTAGCTGACTAGCTACTTTTTATGGAACCCAATTAAATTATTCTCCAGCTACATTATGAGCTTTAAGATTTTTATTCTTATTTACAGTAGGAAGGATTAACTGATTTTGTTTTAGCTAATTCATCAGTTTACATTATATTACATACTTATTATGTAGTAGCTCATTCCCACTATGTCCTATCTATAGGAGTTGTATTTGCTATTATAGCAGGATTTGTTCGCTGATATCGTTTATTTACAGGATTAACTCTAAATAGAAAAATATTAAAAAGTCAATTTGCTATTATATTTATTGGAGTAAATTAAACTTTTTTTCATAGGATTAGCTGGTATACCTCGTCGATACTCAGATAACCCAGATGCTTATACTACTTGAAATGTAATTTCTACAATTGGTTCAACAATTTCATTGGTTGGAATTTTATTTTTCTTCTTTGCTATTTGAGAAAGTCTAGTAAGTCAACGACAATTATTATTAGCAGTTCAATTAAATTCATCAATTGAATGACTACAAAATACTCCACCAGCTGAACACAATTATAGTGAATTACCTTTATTAACTAATTTCTAATATGGCATATTAGTGCAATGAATTTAAGCTCCATATAAAGTATTTTACTTTTATTAGGAACTAATGTCAACATGAGCAAGTTTAGGTTTACAAGATAGTTCTTCTCCACTAATAAAACAATTAATTTTCTTTCACGATCATGCCCTTTATTATTATTATTTATTACACGATTTAGCTTTATTTAGCTTTACCATTATGATTATGTTTTTTTTTTTTTTTTTTTTTTTTTTTTTTTTTGATGAATTAATAACACTCAACATATATTTGCACGTTTAGTCCCTCAAGGAACACCAGATGTATTAATACCTTTTATGGTATGTATTGAAACCATTAAAAATGTAATTCGACCTTGAACTCTAGCAGTTCGATCAACAGCTTATATAATTGATGGACACTTACTAACCTTATTACAAAATACAGGACCTTATTTATTAACAATCTTATTAAGATTATTAATTGTTACACAAATTGCCCTCTTAGTGTTAGAATCTGCAGTTGCTATAATTCAATCCTATGTATTTGCTGTTCTTAGAACTTTATATTCTAGTGAAGTAAATTAATGTCAACACACTCAAACCATCCATTTCACTTAGTAGATTATAGCCCAGCTTCAATTGGAGCAATAACAACTGTTGCTGGTAAAGTAAAATGATTCCATCAATATGATACTTCACTATTTTTTTTAGAAAATATTATTACTATTTTAACTGTTTATCAATGATGACGAGAACTTTCCAAGGACTTCAGTAACAACAGGTCTTCGAGACGAGGAATTATTTTATTTATTTTATCAGAAGTTTTATTCTTTGTATCATTTTTTTGAGCTTCCTTCCACAGTAGACTTTCGCCATCCATTGAATTAGGAGCTATATGACCTTCTATAGAAATTACTCACTTTAATCCATTTCACATTCCTTTATTAAATAAAGTAATTTTATTATCTTCAGAAATTATTACAACTTGAGCTCATCACAGTCTAATGGAAGGCAATCATTCTCAAACTACTCAAGGATTATTTTTTACAGTTCTTTTAGGAATTTATTTGACAGTTTTACAAGGTTATGAATACATTGAAGCTTTATTTGCTATTGCAGACTCTGTTTATGGTTCTACATTCTTTATAGCAACTGGATTCCATGGAATTCATGGTCTAATTGGAACAACTTTCTTATTATTTTGTTTAATCCCACATTTAAATAATCACTTCTCTAAAAATCATCATTTTGGATTTGAAGCTGCTGCATGATATTGACATTTTGTTGATATTGTATGATTATTTTATGTTTAAATTTATTGATGAGGAGGATAATTACTTATCTATATAGTATAAAAAGTATATTTGACTTCCAATCATAAGGTCTATTATTAACAGTATATATAATTTTATTAATTTCAACAATTAGTTCAATTATTATATTAAGAATCATAATACTTCTAGATCCCATAGCAGACGGAGGATGGCCACATTGTTTTTCTTAAAACTAATTTTTAATGAAAAAAAGATGATGGTCCCATCTTGCTTAGGAAGACCTTTTATTCCAAAGCAGACGGAGTATAGTAAAAACAGTTGGGAACACCGAATCCGACTCATGAGGTGAAAGTGAAAATAACACTATCATTTTAGCAACTACAAGCGATAAAGTCAATAAAATGATCAATGAAGTCATTGTAACCTTTCGAGACTAAAAACGAAGAAGAGGATGTCTGCTGCACAGCGACGGAAACTTGCGAAGATGCAGGTCAAATTAGGAAGAGTCCAGAAGATCTCAAAGGAGACAAACTTTCAAACAAACTCACCAGAGGCGGGTAAGAGGGTGCAGTCTCCGTAGGAACAGAACCCTGTGAAAATACCTAAGAAGAGCTTCCCGCACCACAGTAAACAATTTTTGAAGTCGTCTCAAAATTCTCAAATATTTTTTTGATGTTGTTGTTTTAGCAAAAACCAAACACATTTAAAACAAGAAAGATGTTATAGTCGGTCAAGACTGATTATGTAATACCCTACACCACAATATTGCTTACAAATGGTCATTTCGGGAGAACATTTGGCAAAATAGTAAAGAAAAATAGTAATGATCCCATCACAATCCAATTTTTCGAATTTAATTTGATGGAAATGGAGGCAACTTCTGGAGGTAAGATCAAAAAAGGCTCAAAGATGCTGGTCAATACGCAGAAGAACTATTGGATCTAAATGGGGCCTTATTTATTAAATGAAACAGAAACCTACTTATACTTCTGGATAACGATAGAAACTAAATGCAACATTAGGATCTTGCAGAAGGTTCAACGAATGTGCTGCCTAGGAATAGTAGGTGCTATGAGGACAGTACTTACCAGAGCATTGGAAACAATTGAAATTACTTTGTATCGACTCCAAACCATAGGGGAATGGATCAATAGGGATCACAAATCAAATCACCAACATATTAATGATGCCCTGCATGGATATCAGGTTGATATGGAAAGAATCGACAGGATATCGGGTAAACTGACAAATTGCATCATGCAAATCCCGGATGGTCAATCCTATTCGAATGGGAACATGGTGCAAGAACACATAATTATGCATTGTTTTACCGATGGCTCCAAGCGGGATAACAAAACAGGTTTAGATCTCTTTATAGAGTAACCAGAGACCAAAATATGTCTCCGATTACCAAACCATAACACGATACTGTAGTGAAGATACGTGCGATAAGGGAGTGCGTGACTTGGGCCAAATGTGACTTGGTCGTTTTTTAACACAGGGATCTTTATATCTTCCCCGACAGTCAAATGGCAATCGGGGCGTTTAAATCTAGGGAAATGATTTCACGAACTGTTCTAAATTGGAAAGAGATTTCTCGGCAAGTGGAACGGTACACATTATCTGGGTACCTAGCCAGAAACTAACTGGAAATGTAGAGGTAGATAAACTAACAAACGAGGCTAAATTTTTGCCGATGGTGAGCTTGAAAAATCCGATGCCATTCATTGCATTGAAAGCCAGGACATGTAGTTTTATGTGGACTACTGTCTACTGTGATTATGGGGCGGCCCAGAGGAGCCGACAGATATATTAAAACTGAAGAAAATTAGGTTTAGTAGTATGATGAGTGTTCTATGACAGCATCCTAATCGGATTGGTGTCACGGAAGACATCGATTGCAATGTATGTAAGATAGAACATTATCTATGTCGCTTCCCAGCTTTCGCAATTTAGAGACTCCAAAATTTTTATAAGGGACACTTTACAAAATACAACCTACCTCAGGAACGTTGATTGGAAGAAATTAAGAAAATTTGTACACGGTACAGAATGTTTTTAAGTGGCTTATGATTGGTACATGTATTATTTTCTACCTATATATCTTCCAAGATGTGTGTGAAAAAATGTTTTAAAAAATTGACCCTAGACACAAACCATTTTACATAACAGAGCTCTGTTAATCAATTATCAGGGCTATATAACGAGTTAACAGAGCTATGTTTAACAATGCAAAATTATGATATTGACAAAAACAAGGATTCCAGGAAAAAGGGACAAAATGTGCGGATGAATTCAAGTGAAAGTATTTTTGACTGTGGACCATTTCCACTTGGATTCATCCACCATTTCCATTTGGATTCATCCACCCATATTGTCCAGTTTTTCTGAAATTCTTGATTATTTTTTTAAATTCTAAATTTAACATTTTTTTAAATTTTCTTTAAAAACTTGCCCTGTTAAATATTTTGCCAGTATTTCCACTTAGATTCATTTGACCATGTCCCGTTTTCCTGGAATCCTTTATTATCCTTTGAGATTTTAAGTTTAACATTTTTGACTGTAGACTGTCCCTCCAGTTATGACAGTCCACAGCCAGTCCACAGTCAAAAATGTTAAATTTAAAATCTCAAAGGATAATCAAGGATTCCAGGAAAACGGGACATGGTCAAATGAATCTAAGTAGAAATACTGGCAAAATATTTAACAGGGCAAGTTTTTAAAGAAAATTAAAAAAAATGTTAAACTTAGAATTTAAAAAAATAATCAAGAATTCCAGAAAAACTGGACAACATGGGTGGATGAATCCAAGTGAAAATTGTGGTCAGTATATACAAAAATATTGTTAAAATAATTTTAAGGTGAAAATATGTCATAACTTATACCATATTTTTCAAAAATTTAATTAAAAAAGTAAGTGTAATTGTCGGATAAGACCGACTACCTAATTCCCTATGCCACTGCCTAAGCATGATTATTAGCCCACCATCCTTGAATATGATTTTATGATTTGAAGTAGTGTTCATACAAAATAGGAAGTGTGTATATTTGTATGTGTGTATGTATGTATGTATGTATGTATGTATGTATGTATGTATGTATGTATGTATGTAACGTAAAATGGCTTGGCCAATTTCGATGAAATTTCACAGAATGATCCTAATGTACCTGAAAGTAACATAGGCTGTAAAAAAAATTCGATAGAACCAAGGCGAGAAGTACCCCCATACAAAGCAATACTTTAATGTAAAAAAAAAATATAAAATAAATTATTTTAGTAATTTTTAATTTTGATATTTTTTATTTGTGCAATACAAAATTTTTGTAATTAGATTTTCGTTTATCATTGCCTTTTTATTATAAAATTGTGTTAGCGCTGTAAGGTTTAAGATAAAAAGGTTACAATTAAAATATGTTTTTAAAAAGTACAATCCAATATGGAATATTATATTGTTTTACCTTCCATACAAAGCAAATATTAATTATCGAGCTATTAAAGTGAGAATATTAAAGTGTAGAATATGGAGATGTATCTTTTATTTATCCAAAGAACTATTATGGTAAATGTCTTCCACTTTGACAAAATCTGCATTAAATGAAATGTTAATGCATGTCGTGATTTATGAAATTTCTTTCAGAATCTAGGACTGAGAAGACTTTATGTGCAACAAAGCGCACCAGGTATCATTGCATCACCGACTTATTATTCATTCATCAGCTTAAGCACCGATTACGGTAAACGACTCCTATATTCTTGAATATAAAACTATTTAAATAAAATAAATTAAAAGAAGATTTTTCCTAAATTTTCATATTTAAAAATTTTTTACTCCTAAAACACTATTTCGGGAAGTGGGATTATAAAGGTGTAATGACCATATTTGACCATAAATGTCAGACTAGATTCATATATTAAAGATAGTTTAAAACAGTTTTATAAGTTTAAAGTTTTCTCCGGAAACGAGACTTTAATGATATTGAATACATTTAGAAGATATTGGTGACGATTTTAAATTAAATTGGTTCATATTCATATAAAAGTTTTAAAGGTTCAAACCCGTTTTCCGAAAAGAGGCGATAGATGTGAGCAATAGCAAAATATATACCGATGTTGGTGAAATTACTAACACATATTCAAGACGGTTAGAAAAATAACTGTGACGAATTTCAATACAACTGGTCTTTATTTAATGGTTTTACTTATAAGGGAGCTACAGCAATATATGGAACGAGATTGTTCACATTAATTAAATGAATCAAAGATTGTTAGAAAAATCATTGTACCGAATTTAAGTTGAATTGGTCTTTATTTAGGTGTTTTATAAGCTCAAACTTTTTCCGGGAAAGTGTATTATGAGAGCTATATCAATTTATGGACCAATATTAAAATTTATAACATATTTTTTGTACAGTTAGAAAATTAATCGTGTAAAATCTTAATAGAATTTGTTCATATTTAAGAGATTTATAAACTGTAAATCATATTGCAAGAAGAGGCCTTATAATGGCACAGCACAATCTTCATTTTTTGGGTTTATTATCGATCAAATTAAATATATGTGGCAAGTTTTAGAAAATTGACTTAAAAATTTGCGACCCATATGACACATAGATTTTGGGATGTATCAAAATTTTGCATATTTTAGCCTTCAACTTTTTTTCCGATTCGATAATAATTAAATTTTTGCTTAAGTTCAGTTACGTTTGTTGAAAAAAGGGTAGGTCTTTTTCGAAAGTTTGAGGTTGTCTCAGATATCCGTCTATAACAATGAACCAATATAGCTAGTTTTAAATAAGAACTGCTTAGGACAATAACATACAACAATTGTCTGTATTGTTGATTTCCGACAATAAATCTAGGCATGAGAATGTTTCCAACAGGCAGATGGACATAGTTTAATAGACTCATATTTTGATTTGATGGAAAAATATTATAATTTATAAGAAATAAATGGGGTCTGAGTTGATCCATCTGGATGTTACACACGGAATGACAACGTTAATATACCCTTATCACTCCTTTTGTCGTTGGAATGTATTAAAGTTGTACAAAATTTCCATAATTTTTTTTTTTTTTAATTTTTTAATCATAAAAGATCAAACCCTCAAATGGAAGCTATACGAAATATAAACCGGTGTCAAATTAGTAATATATATTAATTAATTGAAAAAAGGATGTTAATATGTTTACAACCTTTGAATGAAAATACAAACGTACTCACATATTAAGATGTGTTTACTTTTGTTGTATAAAATTTTCAGTGTTTTTGTTGTTGTATTTTTGAGTATAAAACAACAGTAAGTTTTGCTCGAGAATTTTTTTTGTGCTTGAGTATGCACAAGCACATTTTTGTTATTTCTTTTTAACCATTTCTGGGAGTCTGCTATGGGAGCTTAAGCAAAAAACATGGATAAATCTTTAACATTTAAAACAGTTGCAGAAATTATTGAGTCGATTTTCAATATATGGGAGCTAGGTTAAAGCATAATCTAGTTTCTTTGTATTTTTTATATCAAAATAAATATACCTACTAAGTGCGTAAAAAATTTCAATGTCATTTAATAATTTTGCATAACCTTATAACCGTTAAACATATCTTAGTGAAATTATGCACAATTATTTCTAAAGAAGTGTTTTGGAAGAGCACAAGAAAAAAGCTCCGCTCAGGCACGGAGTACACTCGAAAATGTCCACATCCAATGTTTTATCACAGGTCTAAGAGAAGGAGGTAATCACCCGGCTCATCCTATTAAATATACAGTGAATAAAGTATGAAAGACAGACCTATCTCTTAATCCGCCCATTTTATCCCGTCTTCCTGGATTACACTTCCATATTTAAAAATTAACATTTTTTTCAAAATGTTTTTATCAAAACTCGATCTGTTAAATATTCTGGCTATGTGATAACTGGTGGTACTAACCAACATTTCCACTTGGATTCATCTGCCCATGTTGTCTCGATTTCCTGGAATCCTTCTGTTTTATCAGTATCCTAATTTTGCATTGCTTAACAGTGCTCTGTTAACTTGTTTACAAAGCACTGTTAATTGTGTAACACAGCTCTATTAAGTTGAAAGGTTTGTTCTAGGGTCAAATTTTAAAATTTATCTTCATACATATTCTACTAAGTAATAATTATTTTTTATTATTATATGTTCTGATATTTTATTTAATTATAAACGATTAGATACGTATATATTCTACATTAAATGTTTAACTTTAATTGCGTGAGATATGTTTAACATTAACATAAAATTATAATTTAAAAAATATTGACATATCGTAGGAGGCTGTGTTCTTGAACTAATTTTGATAAAAAAATATCGAACATAATTTTCTGACATAATTATGTAATCATTTAATAGCATATTAATACGGTAATTAACTGATTAGTAGTGATTTATGAGTATGATTGCAGTAAATATAACATTTTGAAGATAAAGGATATATTGGAGGATAGCGTGTCCTTGCACAGATTTATATAAACTTTTTAATATAGTTTTAAAGCATAATTATGCAATGGTTCATATATTTTGAGTGTAACTAAAATTGTAGCTATAATAACCTTTTTAATATGAAGGATGTATGGGAGATGGGCGTATCCTTGATCTGATTTCCATAATATATGAAAACTGACAAATTTTTGTTACGATCCGGTTAGGGTGCTTCTCATACTAAAAACTGCAAATGCCAGACACTTGAAACTCTAGGAATTTAGGCCAATCAGCTCATAGCTTTTCTTGCTGAAGACATTAGAAAGACTGATTGATCTAATACCCAAATCCTGTTAGATAATTTACGACAATTCTTCGACTTTAGGCATTTGAATATTTTGTTTTTGATTCTTTAAATCAATTTTAGAATTAGTTTATTAAAATTATAGTTGACAGCATCTATTATAAGTGTTAATTATATAAAATACAGAGGTTTTCTGGTTTAACGAATACTCAGTTTGGCGAATTCTCTATTTAACGAACGATCATTATATTCTCATTGGGTACCTTACACAAAAACAAAAATAATTTACGTGCACAGCCAGAGGAACGGAGAGACAGACAGACAGATGAACATCGTTAAATTGTATTAGAAAGTGATACTTAAAAGTGTAAAGTATACTTAAAAGTGAGTGTATACCTATTTCAGGAAGAGGCCTAATAAGAGTCAATAATAATGATCCCAGCACAATTTTTCGAATTTATTTTTATACCAAAATAAATGTATGTGAAAATTTTGAAAAATTCACATCCAAATTGGGATATATAAAACATTGATTTTCGATTCCATTTTACATATTTTTATTATGATGTGGGCTGGGTTTAATGAGGAAAATAAAAATATGTTCACATTTCATTAAATTCCTACAAATATTGTGTATCAGACTACTTTCAATAGACTGAAGAATATAACTAAATATATTTGCTTTTGATGCAAGAATATACTTATATAGTTTATGGGCTTTTCTTGGTTCCCTCTTGGAATTACACATCGAAATACATCGTAATTCCTGGTGGTGGTGTTTGTAATAATGTTAACACTACTTTTAGGTATACCGTTCGACTCAGAATCGATTTCTGAGTCTGTCTGGCTATCCATGTATACATTGTATTTCAAAACAATATACTCAATTATACGAAAATCAGTTCAATGTTATCATAGTTCCCATATTCCCATTTCCTTATATATTAATTTTTAAAATTAAAAAAACATAACCAGAAATAAAAACAAAAATAATAATAATAATAATAATAATAATAATAATAATAATAATAATTATAATGAATGACAAATAACAAAGTAAATTTTTAAGTTTTTTTTTAACATTTAAATGTGAGATAAATCAATATAAATATGTTGGTAATAATATTAAAAAATCTTAGTCGCAAACCAAGTATGAAATACGACAAAAATTATTGACTCATAAAATCGTAAATTTAACTACATTTCTTACTCAGACAAGACAATATAATTGTCTAACGGAAATGAGGTATAAGTCTTATGGTTACAATTGATACAATCATGTTAAGTTCGTCTCAACATGCTTAACTTAAGAGTCAATCTGTGGAGAGTGCTTTACATCATGTATAGAGGGTATACGCTAGCAGCGTTCATGATCATTGAGGGAGCTTTTAACAACATTAATGTTGTGCGTGGTTTCTTGGTCAAATGGATAGCTAGGATACTAAATACAGGACTATTGAGTCTAGCATGGTGAACACACATATAAGAAGGATGGTGACGGGGGGAAACCCTCTCGCTCCCTTATTTCGGCTTATGACCGTAAATATCATATTGCGACAATTTAAGGAGAAAGACAGAAGTTCGTAGCCAATCCTAATCACCAGAAATTTCTTCCTACGATTAGAGGCGTCATGCGAAAAGCGCTGTGTTTGTCCTTTTTAGTTTCTAGCATGGTTTAGGTTTCAACGAAGACGGAGTTCTTCACGGGAAAATATTAAATAGTTCTGGGGGTACGGAACATCTATCTTGAAAGAGAGCTTAAGGAAAATTCTCAACGCCTAGCAAATTTATCAGCTAATCTATCAGAATACCTGAGGAGTACAGACGAACATTTTGGGAATTTTAAAAGCCTGGGCATTTATTAGGGAACATGTTGAGATGGAAACACGGAGGGACAGCCAGGCAGCATAGAAATATAAGGAGAATGGCTATAGCGTCAGATAATGCTGGGTATCTGGCCACTGTGACATTGCGGGTAATGAGATTGAATAGATCTTGAATGGAATGGACATCATATATGGAAGATCAGATCCAATGATGATTCCATCATCAGTAATTCCCGAATGGACTAGAGGATTTTGAAACGATTGGACTGTAAAATCTCTTATTTGTTATTTCCTGTTTTTCTAGGATATTTGTTCGACGTTTTTCTTACTTCGAAGAATATGCTCCAAGTATTCTAATAAGAAGAAATTATATAAGACCCCATAATGTATATATGTATATGTCCGACTGTCTGTCTGTTGTTGTTACGCTCATATCCGCAATAATTGACGGAGCTCAATGAAATGGTCAGAAAGTTTCCTATTTAAAACCAGCAAAATCGGTTTAATATTTTAAGAGATACATACCGATATCTGAGATAACCTTTATATTAAAGCGACAAACTTTCGTAAAATTATCAATTATAAATTAACAATTTAAAATAAACTTAATAAAAGTAAATTGCCATAATATCAAAATTCCAAAAATCATTAACATCGGTTCAGTAGAAAAAATTATAACCAAAAATACAACTAATTTTATGACTATATATTATATGCGTATGTGTGTATATGTGAGTTTTTATGAGCGCATTATGTACATGCACGAAACATAATTTATTTATTTCTTAGGTATTGATGATTCGGCATAGCCGAATATAGCATTTTTACCTGTTCTTTCTTATTTTCTTATATTTACAGGTATTTGTCATGTTTACTATCAAGACCTCCGAGAGATAAGAAAACAGTAGCATACCCATCAGTCCTCACCTACATTGCGAGCTCAATATATTTCCTTCATATTTTTACATATATGCTAGATTTGTTACAGAATTTTAAATAATATTGCTATTGATCAACATTAATATGTATTTTAAACTTTAATGTAATTTAATTATGTTTAAGGTAAGTAAAATGGAAAATTAAGTCACAAAAAAATTGCATCTTCAGGTGTTAAAATAAAATGCGTCTTTTGTTCGCAGAGCAAATCGGTTATACAATTGATACGGAATGTACAATTGATTCGTTTTAGCTTGCATTCATATTTTATCAAATTAAATTCTTCTTTATTTACTTACATTATATTTTGGTTTCCATTTTACGAACATGGTAACATTTTTCAATTTTCAATTTACAATTTCCGGTAAATTTTTAAACTGATAGAGTGTTAAACCTTTATCTTAAAGTAGTTAGTTGAATCTATTTGCATAATTGACTTTTTTAGATTAAATAATTTACTCAAAAATTGAGTTAAGTCAATTACAGAAATATGTTGCAACTTACCAAAGGCCTCTAAAATTGTGGTGGCTTCTAAAATTTGTTGTTGAATCCAAGTTGACACATTTGATGTTACCGCACACAGATATTGAAGAATTAATTTCGTAGTTTCTGTCTTTCCCGCACCAGATTCTCCCGATATAACCACCGACTAAAATAAAAATATTAAATATTAATTGAAATGTTTCGAATTTATATGAAGAGGTCCTCCGATATCAAAATGCATTTAATATATTTAAATTTTTCTAATTATCCTTCTACGAAGGATAACGTAAGAGTTATAGTTTTTTATTTTTAATTTTATATATAATATAAATGAAATTAAAGTTATTGTGGCAATTAATTGTTCATTCAAAAAATTGTATCTATGTAGAGTCTATGTAAAAATCGAAGCGGTTACTTTTTTCTTGATTTTATTTTAAAAGTGTTGAGTAACATTTAAAAATTCTTAACACTCCTTTTTCAACAAAACTTTCAACTTAATATTTGATATTTTTTGTAAAAGTTATTCATCCCCATTGATAAGTTTTTCCCTCGAAATATTTTTCCATTTCCCATAATGGCAATCTTGAAAAACCTTTGCCTAAACATAATTTCCCTTTTTAATCATTCAATGGGAAATGATATCCCAGAAAATAATTTTTACATTTTAAACGTATCGTTATCGTAAGTTTGATTTTTTCCAAAATTATTTTATTTTGCTCGGAAACTGCATCCAAAATGTAATAATCTTAATGTTTGTATTGATTTATTTTTGGACTAGAAGTGAATTGCAAAATAATACTTGTGAGTTTGTAAAAATATCAAAAAACGTACTGGCTAGATTTTGGAATTCATTCACAGAAGAGTTGAATAGTGCTGGACCTCCAATTAAAAATGTCACAGA
Source organism: Cochliomyia hominivorax (assembly GCA_004302925.2). NCBI lineage: Eukaryota > Metazoa > Arthropoda > Insecta > Diptera > Calliphoridae > Cochliomyia > Cochliomyia hominivorax. The sequence continues at coordinate 49,309,771 of PYHX02000467.1, read as the reverse complement.
GTAAAAAAGGCAATATATTGTCCAAATGGTATATATAAGGTTTTTAATACAATTTGACCAAAAGATATGGAAGGAAGGGGTAGATCAAAAAAATGTTCATTCAAAAACTGACGCGAACATGAAGAACCAACGGGAGGCAGGAAGAAGCCCAACCAAACAAACAAAAGTCTATCAGTAAACGAACAGTGTATATATGAACTTGTTGATATGAAGAATTGGTAGAAGGTTTGGAAATTGTATTAAAGTTCGGTTTGTTATTCACATCAAAAAATGTAAAAATAAATAAACAAATTATACCTCTAATCGATCTTGATATATTAGTTGACGAGGTACCCAGTTGTTCAAAACATATAACAAAAAAAGCAAACCCATTTAAACGAAAAAGACCAGATCAACATGAAATTGCGAAAAAGGTGAAGACTCAAGAGAAGTTGTGGTCTAAAATGTGCGAGATAGCTGGTTCCATACAAAATCACAATAAAGAAATGTAAATCGCTTTAAAAAGTGTATATCGAGCGCTGTAAAAAACCAACGACTTAAAATGACAAAAACTAAAATTTTTGAAAAAAAAAAAAACAAACTTCAATGGCGGTGAAAAAAATTGAAATTAAAGAAATGAAACTTAAAATATTGGAGAAAAATAACAACATATATTCATAGGTAAATCTACAAAATATTTTTTACTTTTAAATTTAACTTATTTTTCTTTTTTTATTTTTATAGATTTCTTTGATTATAATTTCAGGAATTGAACTTAACAATTTGTGTTAACGATCTCCAAAAAGTACCTGAATAGACTTGTCAATTTCTTTTTTTATTTTATTTCTTTTAATTGCCACTACAATGTTAAATGCAAAATCAAGCAAATTTTTGTATGAAATTCAGTAACTTACAATGTATCGAGTGATTCTAAAGTATTAGATGCATAACGCAAACATCTACGAACAATTCACTGGTGTCTACATTCTTCCTCCTATAGCAATATCAACGCTTCTCCATTCAATGTGAACAGATTACTTACTTAAATTTGAACAAATGTTTTACAAAGGGAACAGTAATGTCACGGGTATATCACGAAACCAATTTTCCCTTCGAGGGAAATGAACAAATATTCCCCTTCTTTCCGAAAGGGAAACAACATATTCATTTGTCCAATAAATGAATGTAACAACATATTCATTTGTCCAACAAATGAATAGGTTTTTAATCTGATTAAAATGAGTGACCAGAAAAAAGTGCTCACTTAAATTACATAAGGTTGGTCAATCATACATTCAAAGGTCTACTGTCAAACTGTTTCCAATGATAGTACCGCTGATAGAAATCCTTGTTCATGTAGAAAGAATGGTCGACATGATGCCAAAAAAGCCAAAAAAAGAAAGATCACCCTAGTGCTACTTCTTAACATTTAGAGACCAAAAGCAAAGCAAGAAAACTGAAGTCAAGATCAAAAAACATATTATTGCTGCACAATGGATGGCTATAAAAATATTTTTAAAAGATTTATAAAATGTAATAAGATTTTCATATTTTTATTCACATATATGTATGTTGAGAATTTTTCGACCTCACTCCTTAACAGCTTGTTTAAAAACCAAGATTGAAAATATATAAACAAAAAAATAGTTACTATGGTTTCCAAGTTAATTTAAATCAAATAAGAATTCATTGTTTCTAAGCATAAATGGAAGTTTAGAGAACCACAATTGCACAACGGGACAAAATGGATTTTTATATTTTTTAATATTCTGCACAGTGAATCATATCACTTTTTGTACGTTCTGTTATTGTATAGAAAAAAACGTTCAAATTTTCACATTAAAAATTAATTAAATACGTTACTGGTTAATTGGTTAATACGTTTTATCATAAATTCTGTAAAAAATTTTAAGTAATTGCCAATTGTATAATTTAAGGACCTCAGAGTTGATAATGGTACCAGTTGAGTTGATTTAAGAATGGTCGTACGTACTGCTGGATGTCATTGTTATTTGTAAACAATTGTTTTTATATATATGGATGGTGAGCTCAACCGACTACTACTTTACATCAATATATTTTTTTTTTACTTTTATAGCGAATTTGGTCTAAGTCCTATATTATAGCCACCAGCCATTTAATGCTAGCTTTATGGACATTTACAATAATTATATATTTACAAAATTTCTGCACTCCACCAAGTAAACTTTGAATCACCGTAACTCTTAACACTTCTAATTTCATGAAGATATCTTTAAGGGTTCAAAAATTACATTAAAAAATTGATTTCGACACACTGAGGGTTGGTCCATTATGTCTCATATTTGCCGTTCAAGATCCACTTCCGAATATTCCATTAAAGTGCATAAATCTTACAATTTTTCTAAAAGGGCTTGATCAACTACTATCGCTATTTATGCATTTAATAAAATATTTATCAAGTAAGATACTGTATAAATTTTATCTATTAAAATAGATATTTTATAAATATATGTTAAAATATTTTCTAGTATTTATAAAGTAATAACTTCACTATCTCTTCCAAAAATTTCTCATTTTTTCAATATTATCTGCGCAAAGTGTTCTCACTTACAAAATACCTATCGTTATTTTTAACATAAACATTTAATTTAACATTTAACATTGCTTTTAAAATAAAAATTTCTATTAAGGTTACGTATTTCGCTACAAATAACATATTTTCATTACGTTAAAAACATTTATAGCATTTTTCTTTATGTCGAACAAAAACTTAAGCGAACGAAAGCAGGCACTCGAATTCGTGTAAAATTGGGTTTCTATATCTACGAAACTTTCGTTCACATAAGCTTACGCTATTTGTTACGTTTTCAAAAATTTAAGTAACATTTTTATGAAATATAGTTAAAATGCTACTAATTTGTTTGAACAAAAATGCAACAATGTTGAACAAATAAAAAATAATTAATAAAAAAACAACAATTTCGGAATAATAATTTTATTTTAACAAATTATTGAAAAATAAGAAGAAATCGGTCAATATTTCGATAGCGAAGGATTTTTAAGGACGTATAAGCAGGTCTTGAAAATATTTATATAGTTTTCCATTCAAATATTCAGTCAGGCGAAACTTAATTTGTATGAAAATTTTTACGTTTGCTTTCGACTCATTGTTCGCATAGATGACAGTTAAAGTAACCCAAATGTATTTTCTTTCGCTTAGAAAGCGAAAGAAAGCTTTCATTCGACATACAGAAACAGGCTATTAATGTCTATAAAATTCAAATTTTAAAAAATTCATTGTATTGACAATAACAGAACGAACGTTGGAGTTAAAGAATAAGGCTTTTAGTTATATTTTTGGCTAAAGCTTTTTTCTACTAAACCTATTTTGATAATTTTTTTGAATAGTAATGAAGTATATTACATTATGGAGGTCTAAGTTTTAGTAATTATTGCTGGATTTTATTAAAATACTTCATTACGAAAGAGTAAGCCTACTAATATGTAAGTCATATAGAATGCAAATCGTGTAGAAGCAAATGTATGTATGTGTATGGCGGGTTCCAACGTTGGAACCCGCTTACATTTAATTATCACCCTCATATAATACTCTCTTACAAAATGAAAAATTATATTTTTTGTTTAGTTAACATATTTGACAAATTTTTTTGAGAATTTCTTATTTATTTTATTTCACATTACACAGCGGTCCCAATATGCATTTTTTGTACGTAATTCTGTATCTTAGGAAATATGAAATATTTTTTAATGAAACTTCATATGAACTTTATAGAGGTGTTTTATAACCAGTTACCGGTGTCACTTCATGTATAAAGATTTTTGAAAAACAGCCAAAATTTTGTTTATGTTTTGAAAAATATTTTACATGTAGTCATTATAATTCTATATAAAAATACACTTACATGTGCGGGAAAACTCTAATAGTTTAAGAGATATTTAGAACAAAATAAAATTTAAACCTATTATTGGACTATTTTTTTTTAGTTTTTTGAACTTGGTGTACTCTATTCAAGACCGGAAAAAATCAAAGTGTTGTCTAAATTCTGTACAAAATTCAAAATATTTTTATTAGCCATTCCAGAGTAAAAAATGGAAAACTCAAACATTACTTTTTGCTGTTGATGGATAAACTCGTAATTATTAAAATAATTCAAAATGTAAATATTCCCTCAGAACCTATATTTTCTTATTTTTAAATTCAATGTTAAATTCACACACAATATGTATGTATTTTCTTGTTTGTTTATATTTTTCGGTTGCCGAACTGTCAAAGTGGCAACTAACACCAGTTGCCACTCATAATACGTTATTTTTATTTCAGTTACGTTGACTGTTGCAACGAAACTGAAGTTCAGTTACCATGCAATCAACCCATTACTTGTTACGTACAGTACCGCAGCACATATTTGTATGGGAAATTTGAAAATTCTTGGCAAGGGGGCCAAGTATCAGTTAATTTTTGATGGGTAATGTACATTTTTTATACAAGTATTTAGTATCGTTGGAAATGTATTACTTGAAAATTTAAATGTTTAAAATATAAATAAATAATTTTAAATAAATATTTTTGATAAATTTGTCAAAAGTTCAAAATTTCTTATTTTCGGTGCACTCTTGTAAAAAATATTATCATTTGATATATAAATTCTATAAGATTTAAAATATTTTCATGAATATATATTATAATATTGATAAAGTTGTTCTTAATTTAGAACTATAAAAATATTCCCACATTTTCATTTAAAAATAGCCAAATTCCTATCCGGGAAAAACAAATATTAAAAATTCACTTTTTTCCTGCCGTTATTAAATGTAATTATATATAAACAACGTAATTTTTGACGACTTTAGCTTTGAAATTTTTTTCTCCTCAAAAAACTAATATTTCAAAATTAACGAAATTCCGAAAAGGCTTTACGTTCTTTCAGAACGAAAAAAATTATATTCCAGAAGAAAATAATCGATTTTAAAGTGAAAAAAATATCCACCTTTTTGAAAACAAATCTCATTTTTTCTATATATCTATTTCTAAATTCATCGGAAGTAATTATAGATATGTTCTTCATTTATAACAAAGCCCAATGGTGCATATATAGTTATCAAATATACCACCTTATCAAAAACTACATCAAAATAATATATATTTATTTACATAAATAGATAACAATAATGCTTATAAATAATAATGCTTATATAATTAATGAACAAGAGTGAAGATAAAAAATAATAAATAAAAACTTAAAAAACAAAAATTTTTGAATCTCCACTAAGTCTTATAGTTAAAATGAAGGTCATTATTTTCTTTTCAAAAGTTTGTAACGACACGTTTTCCCTCTCGGCAGGGGCATTGATTGACTAGAACAATGAAGCGGTATAGCCACCATATGATCTAGCTTCTCTATTACTATGTGTGTGAGGCTAGTGGAGATTATTAGGCAAGAACAAGAAAGCGGTCTAACCACCAGATACTCTTACTTCACAATCTTCCACTCTCTTAAATCAAACAAAATGCAGGCGGTCTAATCAAATATTGAAAATACAAACGAAGAAGACTGCATTTTAGCTCACATCTGTTTTCAAATAATTAACCATATATCTAAACTCAAATTAATCTGAAATTCATTGTTTCATACAAAACTGAATCAATTTCGTATCTTACTACAAGTTTTATATTTCTCTTTCCTAATTTACTACTTTAATTTATTAATATTTAAAATTGATAAATTTCAATTTTAAATTAAAAAAAAAAAAAACTTTATCTATAAAATTATTGCATGCAAATTATTTTCTTAACTTTTTTATAATATTTTTATAAAAAATTACTTAAAAAATCAATTTGTCCTTAATAAATTGTCTATATAAATTTACTAATTTTATAATGATCTTTTAAGCAAGGTTATTTCAGTCAATAGTTTAAATTTTATTTCTTTTATGTAAAATTATAGCACTTAATAATAATTAAGTGCTTTATTATTTTTGATACAATTTGTATATAAAAAAAATAATATTTCTTAAAAGTTTAATTTCTTTTGATTCTGTTAATTGTTTCTGCACAGAAACAAACACACATACTTTCGTATATATATATATCCGTCCATTTTTTACAATATAATTTTATCAACATATTATAATATTGTAATGTTATAATAATACACTCCTCAAGATTAAGTATTTTTACAGAACCATCAGTAAATACAGGATTATTAAAATTGTTATAATTGAATTTTTCGAATTATACCATTTTCCTTTAATTTTCAATTAATTTGCTTCAGGTGTTAAATTATTATTTATAAAAATACAACATCCTTTAACAAAAAATTTTGTTTTTACGATGATTGCATCTCGAATCTAGATCGAATTATATTTGACTAAAACGGAATTACCACCGATCCGTTTAGACGTCTATGAAATATATCGTATTGTTTTTGCAATTTTTTAACCTTATCCGTATTTACTTCATCTATAATTTTAATCATATTATAGAAGTTTTTCAAATCGGATTGTAAATCAATTTTATCATTTTTGTCACCAGAGTATTTCTTACAAAACTCTTCAAACTTAGCTTCTAAAGCTTTCAAACTGGTATCTAATTGTTCTTCAAGTAAGAAATTTCCTGGTGTCACATGTGTATTTTAAAACTTTATTTTTAAGGCAAATATTATAAAATTCTGTTGAGAAATTTGCAAATGACAAGTGGAAAAAATTAGCGCAATAGGCTTATCCAATTTTTTTTTGTGTCTTAGTAACATTTTTATTACATTTAGGACATTTGCAGTATTCAATTTGTAGCGACATAGTAAAAAGTAATAATTAAACAATCCCAGCACTGATTAAAAATGCAAAAATAAAGCAGCTTGAGACACTGGGACCAGGTACAATACACAAAAAATGGAAACAATAGAAATATAAACAAATTGCTTTTATAATAAATATTTTTAATGAATCGGTTAATTAGAACGTATTCAGTATTCACAATAGTACAGTAGCAAAGAAATACAACGCCACAGACATTTCATATTATACCATTTAATTAAAAAGAAATTGATTTTTAAACAAAAAATAAACGTTTCTTAAAGTTTATCAATATATTTTTATAATTAAAATACTATTTTAAATGAATTTTTATAATTTCAATTTATTTCTTCAGCACAAACTATTTTCCACGTTTTCTCATGTCGAAGTTTTCAAACCAATCAAATCAATTTTAAAATAATATATCTTTTTAAGTTGATTTTTTAAAAATTCGCTAAAAATTTATTTCAGAATTGAAACAAAAGTAATTCGGTATATATACGCTTTTTTAAGAAAATTGATCAATATGTTTAATTTTTATACCCTCCACCACCACAAGTGGTGAGGGTATATTAAGTTTGTCATTCCGTGTGTAACGCCAAGAAGGAATCATCTCAGACCCAACAATGTATATATATTATTGCATCAAATCAAAAACTGAGTCGATGTAGCTATGTCCGTCTGTCTGTCTCTTGGAAACATTTTCACGCCTAGAATAATTGACCGAATTCAATAAAACTTGGCCACATTGTTTGTTATTGTCCTAAGCAGTTTGCTATTTAAAACCAGCTATATCGGTTTATAAGCAAGGAAGTTATAGACCAATATTTGAAACAACCTCAAAATTTCGAAAATGAACTTTATAATTTCTTCTAAAAATGTAATTGGACTTAAACAAAAAATTAATTTTAGCATACAATTACACGTGCTTCATCATCGTGAATTATCAAAATCTGATTAACCGGAAAAAAGTTATAGGCTATAATATGCAAAATTTTGATACACCCCAAACTCTTTGTTTTTTAAGATAATTTACTAAAATCTGTCACTACTAATTTTTTAACCATTCTTAATATATGTTATAAATTTTATTAACATTGGTCCATATTTTGATATAGCTCCCATATAACGCCCCTTCCCGGAATATGATTTATAGCTTATAAAACTTTTAAATTTGAACCAATTCTTTTGAAATTTGGCACAATTATTGCTTTAACTATTTTAAATATATGTTATGAACATGGGTTCATATTTTGGTATAACTCCCATATAAGGCCCCTTCCCAGAATATGATTTATAGCTTATAAAACTTAAAATTGAACCGCTTCTTTTGAAATTTGGCACAGTAATTGTTTTAACTATTTTAGATATATGTCATAAATTTTATTAACATGGGTCCATATTTTGATATAGCTTCTACATAAGGCCCCTTCCCGGAATATGATTTATAGCTTATAAAACTCTTAACTTTGAACCAATTCTTTTGAAATTTGGCACAATTATTGTTTTATCTGTTTTAAATATATGTTATAAATTTTATTAACATGGTTCCATATTTCGATATAGCTCCCATATAAGCCCCCTTCCCGGAATATAATTTACAGCTTATAAAACTCTTAAATTTGAACCAATTCTTTTGAAACTTGGCACAATTAATTTTTTAAATATTTTAAATATATACTATAAATTTTACTCACATGGGTCCATATTTTGATATAGCTTCTACATAAGGCCCCTTCCCGGAATATGATTTATAGCTTATAAAACTCTTAACTTTGAATCAATTCTTTTGAAATTTGGCACAATTATTGTTTTATCTGTTTTAAATATATGTTATAAATTTTATTAACATGGGTCCATATTTCTCCCATATAAGTCCCCTTCCCGGAATATAATATACAGCTTATAAAACTCTTAAATTTGAACCAATTTTTTGAAACTTGGCACAATTATTTTTTTAATTATTTTAAAAATATACTATAAATTTTACTCACATGGGTCCATATTTTCATATAGCTCCCATATAAACCCCTTCCCGAGTAAATAAAGACCAATTCTATTGAAAGTCGAGACAATTATTATGCTAACTTTTTTGAGGATATTATATTAATTTGCCCTATATCGGTCCAAATTTTCCTATAGCTCTCTTTTAAGGGGATTTCCCGTAAAACGGGTTTGAGTTTATAAAACATTTAAATAAAGATCAATTCCATTAAAATTTAGCACAATGATTTTTCTAACTATAATCAAAGTATATTATAAATATGAACAATATTGGTCCAAATTTTGAGGTAGCTCCCATAAAAGACCCCTTCCGGAAAATAGTTTTGAGCTTATAACAAGCATATTTTTTGTTTTTATACGCTCCATAGTACAATTGGTAGAGAGGGAATATTAACTTTGTCATTCTGTCATTTTCGTCAATCTCTCTGTCTGCTCACATCCACAAAAATTAACAGAGCTCAATGAAATTTGGTGAAAAAAGGCAGTTCAGTAGAAAAATTTTATAGCCTAAATTGTAACTAATTTTATGACTAATTAAGTATTTCTGTGTTATATACATTTGTGAGTGTATGTGTATCTATGGAACCTAACGTATTAACTTTACACGAATTTGTGGTGGAGGGTATTTAAGATTCGGCATAGCCGAATATAGCATTCTTACTTCTTTTTATAAACTTTATTAATAAAATAAAATAAAAATAAAAATAAAATAAAAATAAAAATATTAGAAATTGAAAAACATTTTTTAAGCATGGTTCATGCGAACAGTGTAAACAGCTGCAGATTACTATTCAGTAGCAGTTCTATGTTTTTAATCCTATTTGACATTTTCTCTTATCCCCTTTCTCTTGTTATACATATTTTTTTAACTACTTACTCTTGTAAACCTCAAATGTACAATACGTTCTAATTTTTTATAAAAAATAAAAATCCCAAATCATATTATTTGAAAAAAATATTAACACCCTTTTTCATATTTTCGAGAAAAATATTTCAAGAAAACATCTTTTGGTCCTTAACCGGATATTTAAACACCCGTTCTTGAAATATTTTTTAAGAAAATATTAAATTTACAGTTGATGTTTATGTGCACAGTGTAAACAGCTGCTGATTACTGTTCAGTAGAAGTTCTATGTTTTTAATCCTATTTGACATTTTCTTTTATCCCCTTTCAATTGTTATACATAAATTTTTTGTAACCACTTACTCTTGTAAACCCCAAGTGTACGGTGCGTACTAATTTTTGATAAAAAAAGAAAAACCCAAAAATATCAATTAAATTAAAATTATTAACACCCTTTTTTACATTATCGAAAAAAAACTCAAGAAAACAATCATATTTATCATTCATTCATCCTAAAAAAATATAAAATAACTAAGGTTGAAGAAATTTTATCGGTGCCCAGCGATTCAACGTGGACACATTAGGTAATTTTAAAATTAAATTATGTCTTAGAGAAAAAAATATATATAAAATATATTTTGTGCTAACTTCTTCAGAATATTCCTTTAGTTGAAAGGTCAACAAAATTTTCCAAAAGGTTTTGCTTTCAGTACTAATATAATCTAAAGAATCTATAGGTTCTCTAAGAGACTTTTAATACTAATCTTTTTGAAAGTATTAGTTATTCTTTAAGATTTAAATATTTTTAGAGACCTTTTGTGTTTTTAAAAAGATTAAAATACTAATTTATAAATTGAAATTTACTCTAGCTGCACTTGTTTTTCACAATTTTTAAAGTAAACTGATTCGATTCTTTTGCATTCCCTATTTATTAACTCTAAGTTAAAATCTTCCGATAGCTCTGCCTTAAATTAAATTTTATTGAAAAATAATTTTCACACATAAACATTTTTTATCATAATCCTTCACAGGAATTTGGAACATTTTCCCTCCAAATCTGTTCTTGTATTTTATCCGACGAAAGAAATTTAAAAATTTTTAAACGTTTGAATTCTCGTATTGATTGTTGACATTTCTTTATACAACATTTTATTCATTGTTCAAATATAGTGTTTTCTTAAATATTTTTTTATATTTAAAGGCCACTTTTGATTTTAGGTTGAACTATTCAGGTTTAATTTTTCTTAAGTAATTTTGATGACGATAATGATAATTTTTAATAGTAACAAAATTGTATCAAGAATTTTAAGAATATAAACAAAAGATAATTCAACAGAATTAAATCTTAAAAATTAGTAATATATTTGAGTGTTAGCTCTTATACTAGAGTATAAAGAAATATGAAAAAACTTAATTAGCAGCAAACTATTTACATATTTTAAGCAGCACAAAATGTTTTGTGCAAATAATATTTTTCTTCAAATATATTTTTGCTTGCAAGTATGATAAAATGAATACAGCAGCTATTAATTTTTGTGCTGTGAAGTATATGCTGGGTGACAACCACTAACTGCGATCCAAAAGCAAATAGGAAAAAGTTGAAAGCGAGATAGCAAAAATATATGAGGAAAAAATATTTAAAATATTAGCAGAAAATTAGCAAAAAATATTTGCAAATTTTAGTTACAGAAGCAAATTGTATTGAAGAAATATATGAAAATTATAAAGTTGAAGTTAAAAAATGATGTTGTTATAAGGTTTGTTGGTTTGTATTATGTCGTTGTAAAATTTTTTATTAATTGTCATATTATTTCAGAAAGATATAAAGGAAGTAGAAGTTTTTGAAGATGAAATTAGTTTTGAATGAATTTTTAGTAATAGAAATACCATAAATTGTATTAGGATCACAAAGGTGAAAAAAGGAAGAAATATTATTAACAAAAACACATATTTATTATTCATGTGTTGTTGTATGTAACAAAGATTGTTACTGAATTATAATACATACATATACACATATATGTACATCCACTAACAATTGTGAAAATAATACGTAATAGAAGAAAAAAGATGCATAGTTTCAATGACTTAAACAAGAGCACAGCAATTAGGAGCATTTTAATTTACAAAAATTGTGCAATTGAAAATTAAAGTCCGTTCAAGATTTTTTCTCCTGAGATCTAGAGAAAGACGTGAATAAAAATATTATAAAAGACAAATAATTTGTCTCATATTTTCATATGTATTTGTTGTTTTAATTGTAAAAAATATGAGCGAACGCAAGTTTGGACAACAACAACATTTATTATTTGTTGTTGCAATTGTAAAGAATGTGAGCGTACGAGAGTTTGGGCCGGAGTAATGCTGCAACAACATTTATGGTTAATAAATAACAACAACAGTTGTTATTGTCGAACATTAATGTATGTTCAATGTAAAATGGAGAGCAAACTGCTTCTTAAAATTTATCATAACAACAATTACGATTATTCAATACACCTCTAACGTCGAACGTGGGTGTTTGTTGAAGCTAAAAAGGATCCTACAGATATTTGTATGGTTTGAAATGTTTCTTTTTTTCCACTTAATTGTGAGTTATGATTTTTACTGAATTATACTTTTAATTTCGTACTCCTTATACTATTGTATACCATACTCATTTTGAAAAGTATTTGAGAAGGTAAAAATGTCAAAGCAAAAATTGTCAATAGCTACAAAAATTGATTATATAGCTGCATTCATTAGCTACCCACTAAAGAAATTTGTAATGGACCAAACTTCTTATAACGGCATAACGGGTGATCAATTTACTGAATAAAGTAATTTTTTAAAGCAAGTTTCATCCGGATTGGAATTTTGGGTATTTTTGAATAAAAAAGTGGGAATATTAAGACAAATATCTTATTTAATCTTATAGAATTTAGTTAATGTCAAGAAAATAGGAGAGAAAAAAGACAATTGTTTTATTTGTGCTATTGAACTTTGAACTTTATGCAAACGTTTATGAATTGTTTCGTTAATTTTCTTATTCTGGTAATAAGTAGATAGCAATTTCAACATGTCTTTAAATAATTTTGCATAACTTTATAACTGTTTAATATATATTTTATAGAAATTTTGCACAGTAAATGCTAAGGTGTTTATAGACTGGTTTTGGAGAGCATAAGTTTCTAGCTCCGGAAGAACCACTTTTTCCAAGACATCGGAAATTATTTTCTAAATTTTCTAAATTTCAAAAATATATTTTTATTGAATCTCATATTGAATACATTTTAAATTTTTTACTTTGTTATAAATCGTAAACTATAGGAGTTATCTTCATAAATAAAAATTTTCTTACCCGAGGTGACACTGGAAACCAGGAAACTTCAAATGAACACCTCTCGAATGTCCATGTGAAGTTTCATTAAAAAATATTCAATATTTCCAAAGATACAGAAAAAGTAAAATAATATAATATATATATATAGACTATTAGTTGCAAAAAAAAAACTTCATTGGAGGAAAACACTTACAATAAACTTGTCAGGCTAGTTTTATTTATATATTAGTAGAATAATAAAATATACTTACTTGACTAATATTATCATCAATAATACTTCGGTATGAAGCTTCAGCTAATGCAAAGATATGAGGTTCGTTGGAACCTATTTTCTGCCCGTGGTATTTAAAAACGTAATCCTATAACAAATGAAATTTCATTTATTTTTATTTGACAAAGAAAATTATAAATGAAATGATACAAATTATAATTATGAGATATGACCACTTTAAATAAAAAATTTGTGAAAAACATTTAGATACGATGTCAATGTTTCAGAAATTGACAGAATTAATTCTTTATTTTAATTAATGTGTAATTTGTATTTATTCAAGTGATATATCTATGACTGTTTTTTTAATTATTCGGGTTTTTAAAAAATCATATTTTAGGGTCACGGGATTTTTTCATTTTCTTTTGTATAATAAAACACAGTAATTAAAAAAAAAAAAAAAAAAAAAAATATATATATATATATATATATATATATATATATATATATATATATATATATATATATATATATATATATATATATATATATATATATATATATATATATATATATATATATATAAACAGCAATAATTGAAATTTATTTTTGTTATTTGCAATAATGTATCGAATCAAATTGCATAATTTTTTGCTCATAATTAGGTAACAACTAACCAGTGAATTGTTTGAGGAGAATGGAAAGTTCAACTCTAAAGACGTCATTGGAGATAGTCGTTTATAGAATCATAGTTTACTTATATACATTTTTGGAACAAATTTAAATTCATTTATATTTTTTTGTGATATAAAGTGGATATTGGTGCCATTTATTTGCTAGTGATCTATTTCTTCGAAAAACGACTGAGTGATTTTTTCTTTTTACTTCAAATATGTCCAGACAAACATAATAAGATTCGAAAGAATTGCTGGATTGTTTTGGGAATATGAAAGGGAATATCATAGGCTTCCTCGTGAAACTCTTAACACTTATTTAATTGAAATAAAAAAGAAGAGTTTAAGGTACTATGGGATAAGACTAATGAAGATTTTGCAACAAAAAGTGAACTTTTCAGACAATGTACACTAGGTTTCATCTCGTGCCCAGATGGGTGAATTGTCAGATTCTTTTTTTCAAAGGTGACTATCAATCTTGGCCATCGTTTAGGATCGAGTTTAAGGCCGTTTATATAGACGGAGGTGATTTGTCCGGTGTAGAAGGACTTTTTTATCTAATGCAATTCAAAGAAGGCGATGCTTTTTCAATAGTAATGAAAGTTTTCTCAATGCCTGGAAAACTTAAGGGATAGATACGAAAATAGGAGGATTTTGTTATATGATCAAATGAAAGTTCTATTTAACAAATAATAAATGGCCGGTACAATAATTTCGATACTATGTACCATCCATCTTTAACTTCAGAGAAGACTTATGTTACCTATAATGAAAGCAAATTCCAATCTATCTGCCCTTAATAGTGTTCAAGCTGGTTCTTTACAAAAGGAATGTAATTTTGTTTTGGGATCACCCAGAAATAAAATTTTTAGAATGGAAATATCAGGTTTAGTTCTTCCTCGTTTAACTGAAGATTTACCGAACGGATCGATATATAACTCTCGGCTAACTGGCTTATCGCTCGATAAAGATTTAGCATTTTGATAAAAGCGGTTCAACTAATCTGCTAATAGGAGCTGATTTTTCCCCAAGATTATATTAGAAGATTTGAAACATAACTTGTTTGGGAGTCTGATGGTTCCAGGGACTGTTTTTGATTTGATTTCATTTCTTGTTACACTGAATTAAATTTAGAAAGACAACTTGAGATATTTTGGAGACTATACGAGCCTCCACAAACCTCAAATTCTAAAAAAGTACAGCAAGAAGAAATGGAGATGGGCGTTATTTAGAAGATATAAGTTTTGGTTCATCTTGTGATAAGGCAAAACTCCAACTTATTGGGAATGAATTGTCACTTCTGAATTATCAAGTTTTGAAATCTACTTATGACGACATTTTGTCAGAATATGTTAATCTTGGTAATATGAGACAAGTTTTATCATCTTGTTTTTAATGGGGATGTAGAGAAAATTTATCGACAGATCCTACTAGACCCAAAATACAGAAGATACCAGAGGAGAATTTTATCTAAATACCGTCACTTTTGGATTCAAATGTGCTCCATTTATGCAATAAGAACATTGCATCAATTCGCAAACGAAGTGGAAGATGAATGGCCATTGGCTTAAAAATTTTTGCTTTATTTTTAGCTGGTTTTTCTATTTGAAAATGGACTGCCAATAATGAGAAAATCTTAGAAGGATTGGAATGCTAAAATTGATAATTTTTTTTCTCAATTGCCTTAAAGAATAATTTTACCAAGAGAGGCTAGTATTTTAAAATGGACACAATTTCCTTTGGATTATTCACGGTTCACGAATTTTCAGACGCCTCAAAAAAGGGTTATGGAGCCTGTATTCACGATCATATTCGGAATCATTTATTAATGTCAAAGTCAAACTGTATCATTACCTAGGACTAAACTTTACGCTGCACTTTTATTGGCAGACTTGCTGAGATCAGTGTTTAATAATTTGAGATTTGAACACATGCACTGACACAATGATTGTCTTAGCATGGCTACAGAAACCACCGAGTTCGTGGACAACTTTCGTATCTAAAATCGAAAATTTACCGGTAAGGACTGTTGGAGGCATGTATCTCAGCTGATAACACAGCCGATTTGATAAGTAGAGGTGTTCGGCTTCAACATTAACTTAATAACAAACTTTGGTGGCACGGTCCCAGTTTTCTCTATGACAATACTTCACAATGGAACAGCCAAACCGATACTAACAAGAGAAGAACAATGATTTTTTACAATTGCATATTTTACATATTTTCCATTTTTTTACATATTTCTTATCTTATAATGATTTATTAGAGAAATTTTCATAATATAAAAGTCATGTTTAGTAATGAATACCATAGATTGTCGAATAAAGAATCGATTCTAAAAAGTATCATAGCGATTTTAAATCGATCTTAACATAAATTTTCCCTACTACTAGTTAATTTTTTTCCAAAGTAACTGATCACGGTGAAATTCAATTAATGTTGAGAGTATTACGCTCTGAATTTTTTATTGTTCGAGCTAAGAGTATGATAAAATCTATTATAAGCAGATGCAAAATACGTACAATATATAAAAAGCAACAATACCAAATAATGGCAGCATTACCAGTAAACCTCACTATAATTTCACGACAACATAAGAGACCTAGTTCGCCTCGAGCATTAGTTCCAACGAAGTCGAAAAGATTTTCCAATAATTAGGTGAGTAATCTCTACGATTATTCAGAGATTATTCTATCATCTAACGATCTATCATTTACATGAGACCATAATTCTCATACTGAATGCGATTATTAAAATCGTCTTTAAAGATCGATATAAAATGGATTGAGCATTGATCAATGCATTAGAAAGTTTTCTATCATATCGGATGAAGTAGTGAAACGTTTGGATGCATTCACTTTTAGAATTGGCAAGACCGTAAGATGCCTTCTAATAATTCGAGAGTACTATGGGATGAGCGCCACAGTAGATACGTATGTGAAAGTATGGAAAAAGTTTTCCTTAACAACCCCAAAAGAATCTCTGTATAACAATATTTTATTAGATTTTCCGGGATTGCAATTAGCGGTTCCACAATTTTATATTTCGACATAAACACATATTACATTGGGAGCTGATATATACTCGAGAATAGTTTAAAAGGGAATTTCTGAGGGTTGTTAGGCAAACCATTGGCTCAATTTAATATTTTTTGATACATTTTTTGATACATTGTACATTGGGTCTTTCTCAAAATAATCTGTATGGGAAAATAATTTGAATTCACCATGATACTTTTGATTAACACATAACATTATTTTAGATTTATGTCTATATTTTTATCCTTGATCCGGAGTAATGGATATTTGGATATAAATTGTTTCTTATTTTGATTATTATATATTTTTTGAATTCTTTGAAATATAAACAAAATTATGAATTTGATATACTTTCTTTTTTTGTAGTTTTCATTTGTATCATTTTGTAAAAGAATTTTCGAGTTGCAGTACGGCAAGGCCGCCAGGATGTTTAAGTTTGAAAGTGATTTTGATTACAGCTTGTTTTTTTTTATTGAATCGTTTTTGCTTTTTGGTATAGCACTTAATCTTTTATAAAAAATAAAGTTTCTTTTTAATAAATTAATTTTTAGTAAAAATAAATATCTAACACTTTCTGTATACAACCATCAGCTTTCCACTAGCCTCTCACAAACTAGCCAGAATATATCTGACTATATTTAAAATGGCTACTGAGAGCACCCAACATCGAATTCTAAATTGGGACACACATCCTTTCACGACATAAGGTCCCCCATATTTAGGTTCCAGTTTTGCCACAAAACTATCAATCGTCTTCGATAAGGAATGTTGACGAACCAATACTTGGTCACCAATTTTTGGTTTCCAGCTGCGGTGATGCAAAATATAGCGACATTGATTATGGGAAGATTTTGATAAATTTCTTCTAACGACGCAGAAAATTTCTTTTAGTTCATTTGCTCGTTCATCTGGATCGTGTTTCTGCGCACCTGTATCTACTGTTACCTCATCTTATAAAGCTTTGGAAGACGTAGTTCTCGAGTTTTGGTAAGATACGCTGGATAATATCCTGTTGACTCTGAAACGCTTGTGTTAACAGCCAACATTACTTCCGGCAAAAATTCATCCCGAGTGTTATGTTGCTGACCTGTTGAGAAATAATAGTTTTATGGTTCGGTTGTATAAGGTACAGTGAATTGTTGATGAACTCAAAAGTCTTCTAAACGTTTTTGGAAAACTCTCGATGTAAACTGCGTGTCATTGTCGGTGATCATTTATTTTGGTACACCATAACTGGTCAATATGCGTTCTCGGAAAGCTTTCACGAGACTGTAGAGGTATCAACTCACACCGTTTGGAAAAATTGTCGAAAAATACAAGTAGCATTGTATTCCCATATTTACTTCTGGGCAGTGGACCCACAAAATCTGTACAAATTGTTGCTTAAGGTTCTTCTGGAATTCGTGTGAGCATTTCACCTGCTGAGATACCTTTTATTTTTGGCAAGACTCACAGCGGCGAACGTATCGACATATATCTCGGCTCACTTTGAACCAACAATAACGTAAAGTAATCTTATTTATTGTTTTTCGAATTTCTAGGTGTCCACCAGCTGCATTATCACTTTCCTTAATTACTTGCTATCTTAGGGTGGCTGCCACTCATTATTTCCACGTGGTATTATCATCCTCATTAATATCCCTTAAATAGTGTTTGTAGAGTTGGTTATTCACAACTGGATAGTCTTAGTACTTTTTGGGATCTTTTCTTATTTCCTCTATTTTGAATTTCACCCATGGACACGAAGTGAAAATACGTAATGTTTTCCTGATAATGCATCTGCTACAATGTTGTCTTTTCCTTTTCAATATTGAAAAATAAATTTATATTGCTGTAGTTCTAGGGCCCATTAAGCAAGTCTTCCAGTGAGATTATTATTACGAATTTATAACCTTCAAAGTATGCCCTCTTTTACGTATACCCCATACTATTGCGAGAAATTCCTTCTTTGTTGCAGAGTATTTTTTCGCACCATTTAAATGTCGGCTAGCATACGCAATTACATTTTCAAAACCTTCCAGCGATTGAGTTAATACTACACCGGGTCCATAGTCGCTTGCATCGGTCTGCAGCACAAATTGTTTAGTAAAGTCGGGGCAGGATAGAACTAAAGCTGCGATGATAAGTAATTCAAATGCTTACTGCTGATCTACTCCCCATTTCCAATGTTTACCCTTCTTCAAGAGTTGGGTCAGTGGTTTTGAAATGGTTGCAAAATCGGGCACAAAAAAACGTTACCACGAGGTGACTCCCAAAAATCTTTGCACTTCTTTTACACATTTTAGAGGTTGCATGTTCTTAATTGCAGCTATTTTGCTTGGGTCTGTCGGGATTCCATCTATTACATTTAGTCTCTGTTCTGTAAATTTCTGCTCTTAATAACTTCTTCTCTTAAATTTTTAAAATGTTCTTCGAACGTAAAACCAATAACAATGATGTCATCAAGGTAGGCGAGGCCCCCACAACTAAAGGTAGCACTGAATTATTTCTACTGATACATATGAAGGTTTTGCTGATAATCGTAGAACTTGCATTGGAGTTATGAAACTTCTAGTATCTCCTGTATCGACAATGCACTCATCAAATGTCGTTCTATCAGAATACGAGCCACTAGCTTCTCCTCTCATATTAAGCACGTTTGAATCGTACCATGTTTATGACCATTGACTTATTTGGTGTGGCGTCTTCTATGGTTACGTTCTGTTCAACGTATAACAATTTTCTCTGCAAATGTACCACTGGTAATCTGGGTGAACGTTTCTTGTTGTTCCAAAGCCAAATCAGTGCGTTGTCTCGAAAGAATTCAGGCAGTACTCGTGGTAGATGGTTTAAATCTAGATTGTACATACCTGCTAACTCTTCCGCTCTCTCGATGAAATTTAATGGATCTTTTCCTCCATTGAATTTAAGTCCCCATTTTCTGACCACATGATTTTCATTTGCTTGTTGCCTTAAATGCTGCTCTTGCGAAGGTTCCATGACTTTGTTAATAACTTCCACTTTTATTGGCGAGAATGAATAGGAAACTGCAGTTTTACCGTAGTAAAACTTATTACTTGTGGATTCATGTTTCTGTTGTAGTTCCAACAGCTCATGCATTTCCTCTTCAAGGTGATCTGTAGCCACGAATTTAGCAAATTTTTTCGTAGTTCCTTCACGTACCCATGAGCATCTTTTCCAAATTAAATGCGATACAAATTCTTCCCGCTTCAGGGAGTATACGCAGGAATTTCACAGCATAGTTGTATTTTGTATTTATATAGCGCAACAACAACTTTTTTCCCACAATGTTATAAAAACACGTTTTATTTAATTCTTAGCTCTTGTGGTAGTGACTATTGGAAATACCCAACATCGAACTGAGCTTTCAGCTGCCAATGACCTGCCTTTTATACCCTAGAACTCGTTGTTTTTCCTATGGGTTGAGTCACTAAAACACATGTTAAAAACATATGTTTCAAACATGTGTTAAAAGCATATGTAAAACACATGATCGTATATCAGGATTGTTAATATTTTACAAAAACATTTAATTTTCAATTCAAACTAATGTTAACCTTAGCAAGTTCAATTAGTTATAATAATAAGAATAATAATTATGATAATAATAGTAGTAGTAATAATAATAATAATAATAATAATAATAATAATAATAATAATAATTATTATTATTATAATAATAGTGATAAAAATTGTAATAATAACATAAGTCAGTAGTAACACTAAAAATCATATTATATTCACATTGATGTAGGCGAAACAAGGATCTCCAACTTTTATCGTCACAAATATCTACATCAAACACTAATTCATTTCATTTTTTTTAGAGATTCTGGTTAACAAAAATAAAATTTGTTTAAAGTCTGTAAACTATTAAACCAAACGACCCTTTTGATCAGCTAGAATAGTATGTAAAAACCAGAAAAGGTTATGTGCTTCAAATTCTTCAGGAGGAATTACCAATTTTGATTATAAACTTTATCTATGATTTCAGAGACACGATTTTCAACAAACGAGGATATAACGTAAAAAAGTACATACTATTTTTACGTTAATATTGAATATCTAACTAGTAATGATTAACTGAAAACCGAAATAAGCCAATTGAAGATAAGAACCCGAAAGCCGATAATATTCCCGAATACCGCTAATCAAAGCCGAAGTAAGCCAATTTTATAATTCCCGCAAAAGCCGTGTCGAATAAATATTAACGTAATCGCGTAGGTATAATTAAAAAATGAATAAAGAAATTAATAGTTTAACCCTTGAAAGGAAAAATAAACGATTTAAGGCTTAAAAATAACGAATTAAATGCTGACCTACAACAGCCGAAGAATAAAACCACGTTACAAGGAGTAACACAATCGTTAGGTCTTGCAACTTTTAAAAAAATGATCCGTTTATAAGCTATTCAATAAAAAGTGTTATTTATATATAAGTTCCATATATGTCGGGTACTTTTGAAAAATAAGCCGATTACACGTTGTTCAACAAAACGTGTTATTTACATATAAGTACTATAGTTTTTCATTATTAAATCTATAGCAAAATAGCCGGGGAATCGGGCTGTCCTTTGGAAAAATTAGTATTAATTAAAAGGTGTTTTTACATATAAGTACAATATGTCGTTCTTAAAACCTATATCGTTTTTGGTATAAATATGCTTTAGGGTATCGATTTGAACTTTTATCTACTAATCCGACTTTGATTATTCTTGGAATAATAAGGAGATTTATTTAGCTATAAGTTACAGTTAAATTTTATTTCAATCGAATAAGTAATTTTCTGAGAATATCTGCGATATTGGACTATAACTTCATTGTTAATGGACGGATTTTAGTTTTAAGTTAGTTAGTTAGTTTTATTCTCTCAGAATTAAGAAAAAAATTATAGTGCAGAAGGATAGTTGATTTAAAAGTGAAAAAAATGGAATTACCTTTTTGAAAATTTTCAAAAAAAAATTATTTTTCTGAATTTCTATTTCAAAATAACATAACTTTTTATCGAATCCATATAGGTGTATGATTCTTGCACACAAGTTTTTAGAATTTTATACAAAATGTACAGAACAGAGCCCGCCAAGTTAAAAAAAAAAAAACAAACAAAAAAAATAAGAAAAAAAAAACAAAACTGTGCAAAAATGGGTCAAAATTTTACTTTGGTCTAAATATCTGTTAAACTATAGGAGTTATCTCACACAAATATAAATAAAATTTTGGCGAAATTTTGGGTAGATGTAGCTAAATAGGAATAATCGAAAAAATATTAATGATGACCCGTTTTCCTGGAATCCTTGATTATCCTTTGAAATTTTATGTTTAAAATTTTTTCAAAATTTTCTATGAAAACTCGCTCTGTTAAATATTTTGGCTATGGACTGTAATAACTGGAGGTACTGGCCGCCATTTCCACTTGGATTCATCCGCCCATGTTTCATTTTCCCGGAATCCTTTTTTGTCAGTATCCTAATTGTGCATTGTTTAACAGAGCTCAGTTAAACCTTTAACATAGCTATGTTAATTGGTTAACGGATCTCTGTTAAGTGAAAAGGTTTGTGTCTAGGGTCAAAATTTAAAATTTATGTGTGTGACACATTCTATCCGCCCATGTCCCATTTTCCCGGAATCCTTTTTTGTCTGTATCCTAATTGTGTATTTACTTTTGAATCGCTCGAAATATCTAAACAATATTGAAGAGTCTTGGAGAGCCCGCAAAGTTGACGAAATTAAAAAAAACACACACACATAAAAATGGGTTTATAAATTATTTTGACTTTAATATATCTATCAACTTGAGATTAAAAGATAGACAAAGACATTTCTTTTTTTCTCATGCCTTATGGATTTTTTAACTGTAATACTCCCAATACACTAGAAAATACTTCAGACACCATCAAGTTATATTTTCTTAAGATATAGCCATCGGTTCATGAAATTGAATACTTCACAGAAAAACTGCATATTTCTAGTTTTTTTTATAACGAGTCAGGTTTAATTCTGAATTGACATTAAAAAATCCATAATATCTTCTTCTTTATTATCTTATCTTTTTTAAAGGGATTTAAACAAAATTATAAAATTAATGCGGGAAATATATGACCCTAATATGGGTTTCAAATAAAAGGTGAGACGGTGAAATATTGATTAAAATATTTCGTTAAATCCTCCAGGATGTTAACAGGAAAAATGCGTATTTTTTAACACAATTTTTATTGATATATTTCATTTAAAATTTGTAAATTAAAAAAATAAACAAATAAATTGCATATGTTGTATTGTTTGAAATTTTTATCTGAACCGATTTTGAAAAATATTAAATCTTAACATCTTTTCTTCGGCGCTTTTTTCATTATTACCTCACAATTCTCATTAAGGCCATTATTTTCGTTAATAATACATTTAACTCATTCTGTTCTGAGTCACAAAGTATATTCGTGCTTAACTCTTCATTCCAGTGTTGACAAGGGAAAATAAACTTCATCATGCGCGCTCTATTGGAAATGAGTGGTTATTTAGAAACGCCCACTTTATATTGAAATTCCATTAAGAGTAAATACGCATTAACAAAGAGATGAAATGAGCATGTGTTCCTATGCAGCTCAGTTAAACCGTTCACATAGCTATGTTAATTGGTTAAGGGAGCTCTGTTAAGTGAAAAGGTTTGTGTCTAGGGTCAAAATTTAAAATTTCACATACTATCTGAAACTTTTGCGATATGTTTTTTAATTATTTTATAAAACATTATAGTAAATAATTCAAAAACACATTCCATAAACCTTCGAAATATTTTAAAGGCAAGAGAGCTTCAACTCTTGATATATTTTTTTTATTTAAAATTTTCATTTAAAAGTAATCAGTAAAATATACTATATTGGAAGTGGTCATAGAAATATGAAATAAGGCATTTTCTTTAAATAAATATTTCTTATTGTGCATTTTTTACCTTTCGTAATTAAATTACGGTTTTTTTGTTAATTTTTTATTATATCATGCTTACCTTATTGAAAATTTGAAGGGATTTATATGGATTAACAGCCACCAGAATTGATCCAGTATATGTCTTTATAATGCTTAGTTAAGGAAACCATAAGAAATATACAAATTATTAAAGTAAATTATGCAAATCAAGTTGTTCATATGAGGTATTTGTATTTGTATGAGTATTTTTTTAATCAACTAAATATGGAATAACTATGAAAAACGTCAAACATATGATGGAACCGATCTGGTCACAAAAAAATATTATTATAATAATTGAATTTCAATAGAACAGTTTCTGCAAAACTCATATTTGGTAAAGACTTGAATTTATCGTTTATTTTAACGAACGATTTTTTATTGTTGAACTTAACCGTCGATTTGAATAATCGTCTAAATAAATAGCTTGAGTTGAAAAGACTTCGTTTTAATTCAACATTTTTAGTAAATTCAAATGGAAGGAATATGCGAAAATGAGTTCATTATTTAATATTGAAAAATTTTATAATACCAAGTAGAAGTAACATTTTAAATGCGATCGCTATGAAATACAAGTACAAACGGTAAACTAGAAAAAAACAAGTAATACACTTTACCACATAATATATCGACAACATATACGTGAGATTTAAACGTTTAAAAGTAATATTTGGAAGTATGGTTGTATGGGACCTATGAGATATAATAGACCAGTAGCAAGAACGGATAACAACATACAAGATCAGTCTCGCATATTCAGTGTTTAAGTCTAACTTCAACAACATAGGTATTAGTAAGGAATATTAATAATATAGAATGCGCATCTTATACAAAAGAAAAATATTTTGCAAAATTTTTTTTACGATGCGGTGGGAAAACACAAAGCACAAACAAGAGCGTAAAAATAGTTGTTCTCATCGTACTTACATGTTATTGTCAGACGAACAACTTTTAATCGGTTTGATTTTGTCAAATTGCAAAAAACAGCAACAACTGCACAAAACCAGAAAAACATATTCTCTTCTGTATATATGTTCTGCACTACAAACGTTGAAAAAATAATGAAGTAATATTATTGTTACGAATATTTTAACGTAGATGTTATAAAAATGTTACTACTTGTTCCCAATATCTAATATAGTATTCTCATAAAGAGTTAAAAATTTAAAAGGTTTAAAAAATTTTCCTTTACTTTAGGAATATAAAGATTTTTACAAGTTATGAAAAAGGAAACGTTTTTTTATATTACATAATAGAAGTTGAAAAAAGAATTTTTTAGTTAAAATTTCCAACAGCTTCCAAATCTGGTTCCGTTCAGTCCTAAGAACTGAAGTAAGTATTTGATTCAGTTTTATTTTAGACGATTTGAAATTTCAAAATAAACAAAAATAATTATGTAGTCGTCTTAGAATTACTCATATTAAATATGTTCTAATTTAATATTGAATTTTGTTAGAATCAGTATTATTTTTTAATTCTGGAAAGGAGCTGTCTTTATTGCTTAAATAAGAGAGATCAAAAATGATTCCAACAAAGGCCACTTTCTTTTGGATTTACTCCTATACTAAAATTACTCACGTGGTAAGTTTTATAAAATGTTTTTCCAAAATGCGACTTATAGGTGATATTTTTATTAATCCAATTTCGATGATTTATGATGATACAGCAGGTATAGATGTGTATTGCGAATATCTAGATCAAATTACTTTTTGGATCAATATACCAATTTTAAATAGGAAAATGCTTTAGAAAACAACCAGAAATCTGTCCAAATTTCATTGAAGTCGAACAATTGCTCTAGGCATAAGGCTGTTTCCAATAGGCAGACAAACAAAAAAATGTTATAGCTAATTCTATTCAGAATTTTATTTGATTCAAGATTTTGTAAGGTCCTATATTATCCTTTATATACACCTATGGTGGTGTACGGGTTACAATTTGTGCAAAAATTGTAACGGGCAAAAACAACTTCTAAGTATAAAGTTCGATGTAGAATCACTTTGAGTGTCAATTTAACAATGTCGGTCCGTCTGTGGCCAGTTGGTTGTCCATATAAAACTTGTGAACTAAATGCAGGCCGAAGTTTTAAATATATCTTAATGAAATTTAGAATGTGGGATTACTTGGGTCCGAGAACGATGCCTATTGGTAATAATGGGTCCATTATTTCACCTAGCTCTCATACAAATGTGTGGCAATTGGGATTTAAGGTCAAAATATTAAGCGATTTTAATGAAATTTGGCACAAATTAGTTTTATGATATTTAAAACAATTTGCAAAATTCTACGAGCATTGGTCCATTATTTCTCATAGGTCCCATACAACCCCTTTCAAATATCAATATAATGGTATTGAAATAAGAAATCAATACAAATATATAACACCACCTTCATGTATACCGATAGAATTGTGTGTTGGATTATCACTAGCACCACCTTCATGTATACTGATAGAATCAAAATAAATTTAAGAGACGACTTATCGAGATTCTTTTGTCCGTCTGGCTTGCTGTCCATATTATCTTTGTTTTCTAAAGGAAAGAGGTTAATTATCCAAGCTTCCATTTACCCCCAAATCCTAGTACCACTTTAAACTGCATACATTTCACATTTTGATTGGTATTGTTGTACTTTATGTCAAATATATAAAAATAAAAACAAAAGTTAATAATAAAAATTCTAGATACAAACCAAATAAAAACGATTGACTTATAGAATCATTAATTCAATTACATTTCTTCCTCAGGTTGGTTCTAATGGTATGATAAATGGTGTAGCGATTAAGGAGTATTATCTCAGTGTTTTACAAAAAGTTAACATGTTGTACTCAGCCAGGAAACACTATACTTAATGTTTTAAAATGGCAAATGGCATAGATTTAGCATATCATATATTCTGAGTTTTCTAATAAAAAATTATTAAATTATAATAGAAAAAAGTTGAAATCCTATTTTCTAGACTGCCGAATCTTTTCGAATTTTATTAATATACTTTAAAGGGTAGTTGTCCTTTTTTGCAATTCCGTAATCGTTTTCTCATGCGAAAGCTATAGTAGTTTTTTTTCTAATTGATGTGCAAAGTTATTTTAGCCGGATTCCATTGAAATGCTTATATATAAGACTTTTATCAGCTTAAATCTTTTCTTTTCTAGAAAAGTGAGAATTATGAGCTTTAGTATAATTGGAGATATTTAAAACAACGCCAAACTTGTTTTTTTTTATATTTTTATATTAAAAAGAATGTATTGGGAAATTGTAGAAGATCGTCTTTGAAACTGCGATCTATATTACTCACTGATAACCTATTTATCCGATTTAAATGAGTTTTGATATGATGTAATACAGTTGAATTCTTAAATATCAGTCTAAAATTAATTTGCTATTGTTGCTATAAATAGAAAACTGCATAGAAAAAGCAATCTAAATTTTTATATAATTCCTTCTGGAGATACACACCTTCTTCAGACATTTACTTTTCGAATATTCCTGATAGAAATTTCCCGGATTTAGAAAAATTTCACGGGGTAATCCCGTGGAGAAACCTTACAATGTCCGGAAACATTGTGAACAATTCAAAGAATGGATAGTCACTATAAATTCCGGATCTAAATCCGATTGATTATATTAAACAAATTTGGGATGGTGACCAAGACAATAGGAGGATAGTTTTATATTTTCCTAACATTTTTCCAAATAAATTGATTTAAAAAAGCAAAATATCACAATATATTAAATATACATAAACCATTGATACAAAAGTGAGGCAATAGGATTATTATGAATGCTATTCGGCTGTATCTAATCTTCTGTACGTCATACATGTATACTCTGATACATTCATAAGCAAAATACACATACTTATAAATATAATTATTTCTTACGCGATCATATGTTTGGGGTCGCAAATGTTTTATATTTATTTTCAGTTTGCTTTAAAGTGTAAAATAAATAAGTAAATAAATAAATTAATGAAAAATTCGTTATTTGGGATTTTGAAGTTGTCTCAGATATTGTTCTATAACATTTTTGTAATTAACCGATTTGCCAAATTTCATTGACAACGTGCATAAATAAAAATGTGAGCTTGTCAACAATAAACCCCATTCTTGATGTAATACAGGAATGGTGTAACACAGGGAATGATAACATATCATATCTTCTACATTATTTATGGTGGTGGAGGGTATAAAAATATCCATATTCTTTAAGAAAAATAAATACTCAATTTTTTTCTCAAATAAGAAGCGAGATCGAAAACTTCTTAACACACGTTTTTCATAAAAACTTTTTTCAAATTACCTTTGTAATCTGAATTAACATGACCAGAAAACAGTGTGTACTATAATTATTAAATATTTTTGGTAAACCCCAAATTGGTCCTACCAAAAGTTGGCCAAACATTCAAAAGTCTTGCTTCAAACTGTTTTCCATGTTATTGTTTGTTGATAAAAAACTTGGTTCAATTAGAAGGAAAGATCCACATAAGAGCTTCAAGCACATCCGGTAGAAAAGAATCGGACTATTTATTACGAATTGTTAAGGCTAATGCAGGATTAAAAACATACACGGTTCATAAAATTCTTCACAGGAACATTGCTAAATATTTAGAGGGCCAAAAACAGAAAAAGGAAATTAAAGTCGTTTTCTAATAAAATATTATACTGCATCATGGATGACGAAACGTATTTTTTGTAAATTCTTGGTCAAAATATTATGTGGCTGTTGCTCGGGGAATGTTAAAGAAAGTTAAGAACGCAAAGATAATCAAAATTTTCCAAATAGTTCTTGATATGACAAGCAATATCAATTGCGAAAAAAAAAAATCATTTGTATCAACTGGGATTTACATCAAAGAATGTTTTCCATTCGTGAGACTTAATAATGTGTCCATTTTCTTTGATCTGACTTGACATCCTGTCACTATGGTAAACAAGCCCTTGAGTGGTATAAGAATAGTAATGTAGTATTTGTACTAAAAGAGACAAATCTACGGAATTGCCCGGAAGTAAGGTCAGTAGAGAGATATTGGGCTCTTGTTAAAAGAGAATTGACGATCACGAAATGATGTCGAGCAAAGTGACAGAAAGCACGATTAAGACGTTAATGAAAGAGTTTCCGAAAAAGGTTAAAAATTTCATCACTAATGATTAATAATATAAAAGTTGTAATAATTTAAGTCGAATAAATTATTAAAACTGTAAGTAATATATAATATATATATATATATATATATATATATATATATATATATATATATATATATATATATATATATATATATATATATATATATATATATATATATATATATATATATATATATATATATATATATATATATTTTGCTTATGAATGTATCAGAGTATACATGTATGACGTACAGAAGATTAGATACAGCCGAATAGCATTCATAATAATCCTATTGCCTCACTTTTGTATCAATGGTTTATGTATATTTAATATATTGTGATATTTTGCTTTTTTAAATCAATTTATTTGGAAAAATGTTAGGAAAATATAAAACTATCCTCCTATTGTCTTGGTCACCATCCCAAATTTGTTTAATATAATCAATCGGATTTAGATCCGGAATTTATAGTGACTATCCATTCTTTGAATTGTTCACAATGTTTCCGGACATTGTAAGGTTTCTCCACGGATTACCCCGTGAAATTTTTCTAAATCCGGGAAATTTCTATCAGGAATATTCGAAAAGTAAATGTCTGAAGAAGGTGTGTATCTCCAGAAGGAATTATATAAAAATTTAGATTGCTTTTTCTATGCAGTTTTCTATTTATAGCAACAATAGCAAATTAATTTTAGACTGATATTTAAGAATTCAACTGTATTACATCATATCAAAACTCATTTAAATCGGATAAATAGGTTATCAGTGAGTAATATAGATCGCAGTTTCAAAGACGATCTTCTACAATTTCCCAATACATTCTTTTTAATATAAAAATATAAAAAAAAACAAGTTTGGCGTTGTTTTAAATATCTCCAATTATACTAAAGCTCATAATTCTCACTTTTCTAGAAAAGAAAAGATTTAAGCTGATAAAAGTCTTAAATATAAGCATTTCAATGGAATCCGGCTAAAATAACTTTGCACATCAATTAGAAAAAAAACTACTATAGCTTTCGCATGAGAAAACGATTACGGAATTGCAAAAAAGGACAACTACCCTTTAAAGTATATTAATAAAATTCGAAAAGATTCGGCAGTCCAGAAAATAGGATTTCAACTTTTTTCTATTATAATTTAATAATTTTTTATTAGAAAACTCAGAATATATGATATGCTAAATCTATGCCATTTGCCATTTTAAAACATTAAGTATAGTGTTTCCTGGCTGAGTACAACATGTTAACTTTTTGTAAAACACTGAGATAATACTCCTTAATCGCTACACCATTTATCATATCATTAGAACCAACCTGAGGAAGAAATGTAATTGAATTAATGATTCTATAAGTCAATCGTTTTTATTTGGTTTGTATCTAGAATTTTTATTATTAACTTTTGTTTTTATTTTTATATATTTGACATAAAGTACAACAATACCAATCAAAATGTGAAATGTATGCAGTTTAAAGTGGTACTAGGATTTGGGGGTAAATGGAAGCTTGGATAATTAACCTCTTTCCTTTAGAAAACAAAGATAATATGGACAGCAAGCCAGACGGACAAAAGAATCTCGATAAGTCGTCTCTTAAATTTATTTTGATTCTATCAGTATACATGAAGGTGGTGCTAGTGATAATCCAACACACAATTCTATCGGTATACATGAAGGTGGTGTTATATATTTGTATTGATTTCTTATTTCAATACCATTATATTGATATTTGAAAGGGGTTGTATGGGACCTATGAGAAATAATGGACCAATGCTCGTAGAATTTTGCAAATTGTTTTAAATGTCATAAAACTAATTTGTGCCAAATTTCATTAAAATCGCTTAATTTTTTGACCTTAAATCCCAATTGTCACACATTTGTATGAGAGCTAGGTGAAATAATGGACCCATTATTACCAATAGGCATCGTTCTCGGGCCCAAGTAATCCCACATTCTAAATTTCATTAAGATAAATTTAAAACTTCGGCCTGCATTTAGTTCACAAGTTTTATATGGACAACCAGCTGGCCACAGACGGACCGACATTGTTAAATTGACACTCAAAGTGATTCTACGTCGAACTTTATACTTAGAAGTTGTTTTTGCCCGTTACAATTTTTGCACAAATTGTAACCCGTACACCACCATAGGTGTATATAAAGGATAATATAGGACCTTACAAAATCTTGAATCAAATAAAATTCAGAATAGAATTAGCTATAAAATTTTTTTGTTTATATATATATATATATATATATATATATATATATATATATATATATATATATATATATATATATATATATATATATATATATATATATATATATATATATATATATATATATATATATATATATATATATATATATATATATATATATATATAAGACTTCTCACAATTCCAACAAATCTATGATAAGAAGCGGCTATTTGCCAATTTGCCTGTAAGTCTAAAGTCCTCTGATCCCCCCTAAGAGTCCTTTTACTATTGTTAGATTCTCAAAAACCATTGCAAAATTATATTTACCTTTCTCTGCCGAAATTATGCTATCCGGCCCAGGACACTCAAAGGGACTTAAGCTATTTGCGGCGCATCTTACACTATCCCCATCTATGTTCATGAAACATTGACTGTTCGTTACACACCAATGAATTCCAAATAACAATGATTGGAAAATCAACATTCGGTAGAAACGTTGCAGTTCTCTATCAGGCGTTAATATGGCTGCACTTGTCAGCAATTGAATAATCTTACAATACAAATTTATTTTTAAATCATACTATAAACAAGTATAATTCAACACAATTGTGCTTAAATTTTGACAATTATGCTTATTGCTTTTAGATGTAAACATTTGTATTAAAAATTAATATATCTCCTAAAATGAAAAACACTTTGACAAATACATGTTGCAAAAAAATATGACAAATTTTAACTTTAAATAAAAATCATAATATTATACATTTTGTATGTGTGTGTGAATCATCAAAAATTAATTAACAATACTATTATTATATATATGTTCAAAAAACGAAACATATATTAATAGCCTAATTCTATAACTCAAACGAGCGTTATGTTATTGTCAAAAACATGAAATTTTTCTTTGAAAATAAAATATTTTTTTATAGAACGAAAATACGTTAGCATAATAGAAATTGTTGCTTTAAATATGTAAAATACAAAATTTTTGTTAAATTCAACGTTTGGTCTTAATATTTTGAAAAAGATTATTTTATAAACAAAGGAAAATATTTTAACATCAATATATTTATTCTGGATGACCGAATTTAAACAGCATCTTATTTAATAAATTTTTTATTTATTGTATAAATATCCATATTATAATTAGATAAATACATGAAGAGTAAGTAGTTGTCCATATCGTTGATTCCGCCAAATCTTGATTAAATTTGCAAAGTGTAACTATTTTGTATTTTGCCATATGTAAAAATATAAAACTCTTGAAACGAAATATATTTAAAATCAAACCTGAAACTCGGAAATTATACAACTGGCAAGTACTTAAAAATTTTAATTGACAAAACGTATCCAATTTAGCAGTAATTAATTTCATTAATGTTAAATGTAAAAAAATTTATACAGAATACAAAAATTGCCGGAATCATCTTGATATACCCTAGCTTTTTGGCTAAGAGCCCTTGCCATTAAATTTAACAATTCAAAAATAAAAACAAGTAAGAATGCTATATTCGGCTATGCCGAATCTTAAATACCCTCCACCACAAATTCGTGTAAAGTTAATACGTTAGGTTCCATAGACACACATATATTCACAAATGTATATAACACAGAAATACTTAATTAGTCATAAAATTAGTTACAATTTATGCTATAAAATTTTTCTATTAACTGCCTTTTTTCTACCAATTTTCATTGAGCTCTGTTAATTTTTGCGGATGTGAGCAGACAAAGAGATTGACGAAAATCGATTGAGATTTTGACTTGATGCAAGAATATATACATTATGGGGTCTGAAATAATTCATTCTTAGCGTTACATACAGAATGACAAAGTTAATATTCTCTCTCTACCACTTGTACTGTGGAGCGTATAAAAACAAAAAATATGCTTGTTATAAGCTCAAAACTATTTTCCGGGAAGGGGTCTTATATGTAGCTCCCATATAAGACCCCTTCCCGAAGTTTGGACCAAGATTGTTCATATTTATAATATACCTTGATTATAGTTAGAAAAATCATTGTGCTAAATTTTAATGGAATTGATCTTTATTT
The DNA here is from genome assembly GCA_004302925.2 of Cochliomyia hominivorax. Taxonomy (NCBI): domain Eukaryota; kingdom Metazoa; phylum Arthropoda; class Insecta; order Diptera; family Calliphoridae; genus Cochliomyia; species Cochliomyia hominivorax. The sequence goes on along the minus strand of PYHX02000467.1, from coordinate 49,276,566 downwards.
AAATGTTTTATAAACTCTAATCCGTTTTCCGGAAAATCCCGTTATAAGGGAGCTATAGGAAAATTTGGACCGATACAGGGCAAATTAATATAATATCTTCAGAACAGTTAGCAAAATAATTGTGTCGACTTTCAGTAGAATTGGTCTTTATTTACTCGAGAAGGGGCGTTATAATGGAGCTATATCATAATATGGACCCATTTTAATAAAGTTTACAACATATATTTAAAATAGCTAGAAAATTTGTTGTGCCAAATTTCAATAGAATTGGTTCAAATCTAAAAGTGTTATAAGCTATAAATCATATTCCGGGAAGGGGCCTTATATGGGAGCTATATCAAAATATGGACCCATGTAAATAAAACTTAATACATATATTTAAAATAGCTAGAAAATCAATTGTGCTAAATTTCAAAAGAATTGGTTCAAATTTAAAAGTGTTATAAGCTGTAAATCATATTCCGGGAAGGGGCCTTATATGGGAGCTATATCAAAATATGGACCCATGTTAATAAATTTTATAACATATATTTAAAATAGCTAGAAAATTAGTTGTGCCAAATTTCAATAGAATTGGTTCAAATTTAAGAGTTTTATAAGCTATAAATCATATTCCGGGAAGAGGCCTTATATGGGAGCTATATCAAAATATGGACCCATATGAATAAAATTTATAGTATATATTTAAAATAGTTAAAACAATAATTGTGCCAAATTTCAAAAGAATTGGTTCAAATTAAAGAGTTTTATGAGCTATAAATCACATTCCGGGAAGGGGCCTTATATGGGAGCCATATCAAAATACGGACCCATATGAATAAAATTTATAGTATATATTTAAAATGGTTAAAAAATTATTTGTGCCAAATTTCAATAGAATTGGTTCCAATTTAAGAGTTTTATGAGCTATAAATCACATTCCGGGAAGGGGCCTTATATGGGAGCTATATCAAAATACGGACCCATATGAATAAAATTTATAGTATACATTTAAAATGGTTAAAAAATTATTTGTGCCAAATTTCAATAGAATTGGTTCCAATTTAAGAGTTTTATGAGCTATAAATCACATTCCGGGAAGGGGCCTTATATGGGAGCCATATCAAAATACGGACCCATATGAATAAAATTTATAGTATATATTTAAAATGGTTAAAAAATTATTTGTGTCAAATTTCAATAGAATTGTTTCCAATTTAAGAGTTTTATGAGCTATAAATCACATTCCGGGAAGGGGCCTTATATGGGAGCTATATCAAACTATGGACCCATGTTAATAAATTTTATAACATATATTTAAAATAGCTAGAAAATTAGTTGTGCCAAATTTCAATAGAATTGGTTTAAATTTAAGAGTTTTATAAGCTATAAATCATATTCCGGGAAGAGGCCTTATATGGGAGCCATATCAAAATATGGACCCATGTAAATAAAATTTATAGTATATATTTAAAATAATTAAGAGATTAATTGTGCCAAATTTCAAAAGAATTGGTTCAAATTAAAGAGTTTTTTGAGCTATAAATCACATTCCGGGAAGCGGCCTTATATGGGAGCTATATCAAAATACGGACCCATGTGAATAAAATTTGTAGTATATATTTAAAATGGTTAAAAAATTATTTGTGCCAAATTTCAATAGAATTGGTTCCAATTTAAGAGTTTTATGAGCTATAAATCATATTCCGGGAAATGGCGTTATATGGGAGCTAGATCAAAATATGGACCAATGTTAATAAAATTTATAACATATATTAAGAATGGTTTAAAAATTAGTTGTGACAAATTTCAGTAAATTATCTTAAAAATTGCGGTCCATATGACACAAAGAGTTTGGGGTGTATCAAAATTTTGCATATTATAGTCTATAACTTTTTTCCGGTTAATCAGATTTTGATAATTTTTGGCACGATGATGAAGCACGTGTAATTGTATGCTAAAATTAATTTTTTGTTTTAGTCCAATTACATTTTTAGAAGAAATTATAAGAGTTCATTTTTGAAATTTTGAGGTTGTTTCAGATATCGGTCTATAACTTCCTTGCTTATAAACCGATATAGCTGGTTTTAAATAGCAAACTGCTTAGGACAATAACAAATAATGTGGCCAAGTTTTATTGAATTCGGTCAATTATTCTAGGCGTGAGAATGTTTCCAACAGACAGACAGACGGACAGACGGACAGACGGACATAGCTAAATCGACTCAGTTTTTGATTTGATGCAATAATATATATACATTGTTGGGTCTGAGATGATTCCTTCTTGGCGTTACATACAGAATGACAAACTTAATATACCCTCACCACTTGTGGTGGTGGAGGGTATAAAAATACAAAATAATAAACATGGCATAAATGGTAGTATTTTACAACTTTTTTCTTTGAATCACAACAATATTTTTTTAAGACTATTGTAAACTTTAGTACTTTATGGCAATACGACTTTATGATTTTCTTGTGAATGCACTAAATATATTTAATAGTTTTTAATTAACTTTTTTATACAGTATTTCGCATAGAGTAAGTATTTTTCACAGCTAGAGATAAAATATAGAGTTCTCTCATTCTGATAGGAGAGCAACAGACATTTATAGTTAACATTTGAAGTCAGCAGAATTTGTTTTTACCTCTCGGGTCGGAAAGTCAGAGTTTTGGGTATCTCTGCTCTACATATACATTTGGATATAAAAATTTTCAAACATAAGAAATAACGCAAACAGAATAATGAAAAATAAATTTTATTTTCAAACCTATGTAAATGGGAGGAGAGCAATGTGTGAGCAGTTCAATATTTTAATTCCATTAGTTGATAACTAATTTTTGACTAACATCGATGAATGTTTCGTACTGAAACACCCATACCAGTGATATTTCTTAGCCAGTCTAATGTACCAGCTATTTCCTTAACTCCAGAAAGAACGTAAAGATATCATTAAGTCTGCAGAAGGGACTTATGAACTATTGTTCTTTGATCTACCTCTAAGAACAATAGTGATAGTCTGTATTACCAGTAAGAACGGTATTACCAGTAAGAATTATTCTGGCGGTATTGGTATTTTATATATTTTGTATGTATACCGCGTAAATTTTTATTTTCTCCTCTGTGACGTCTTTTAATTATGAATTCATAGATGTAACTTGCAGTTGAGATGGAGAGTGGTTAGGGTAGTTTTCTGTCACTCAAAGCAGAATGACTTTTTGTTGAAGATATTGGAGAGACTGATTGATCTTTATCTGAGGGATTTGATGGAAAAACGTACGTCTGTCGAAAATGTATTTCGTGAGGTTGTTTATTATGAGGAAAGGGGATAACAGTATGAGTAACTAGAGAATCTGGGAATCCTCTCCTTGTTGATTGAATAAAATTAATGCTTAGAAGAAGAGTTATTAGATATATCTCGGAAGAGGTAATACCAAAACGGGAATTTTGGGGGAGCATTGAAAAGTATCATGGTGTTTAAACTATTTTCACTAATGGATCGACAGACGAGAGAACACGTGAGGGATGTTCTGGATAGTGATAGAAGAATGGTCTATAGTATATCGGGGAGTGTAGTGTATGAATTTTAGCATTTCTATCTTTGTTGATATTCAGGCAGAACTCAAGGCTCATATCTGACTATGAAATGGGAAGGCCCACCTATAAGTTTCTTTTTTGGGGGAATTAGAAAACGGCTTGGGCCCCAGATGAATATTGCATAAGGTGAACGGTCTGATTGCAGAGTGGCAAGAACTTGGGCTTACATATCTCATCATTATTATTGGTAGAAGGTATGAACCACTTACGAGCAGAACGAATATTTGTATATATATAGACAATCTTTAGATTGTGTGGAGAGCCAAAGGGGAAAGTTGATTGCGTATTGTGACTATCCAAGTCTGCAGTGTGGAAAGCCAAAGGGGACAATTGATCACGTATTGTGGGACTATCCAAGTCTGCAGGCCCGTTATTCTGACAATGAAAATAATTAAGATTTCTCAATTAAAGTTTGGATTACTGTGTGGTAGGAACCCAGATTCAAAGAGAACAAATTATCGTATATAGCTATAATATACCCCACTCAGAACCCCTAACAGTGTGAGATGAACAATATTATGTAGAGTTTTCAAAATGTTAAAATTTGGGATTCTGTGTCGGATGAATCCAGATTCAACGAGAACGGGGCAAGGACAGATGAAACCTTCTGGATACCATAAATATCATATCCCGCTATAATACCTAAATTTAAAAAAGAGAGTTGAATAAAATTAAAAAATAATAAAATTAAAAAATAATAAAATTTAAATTTCATTCCATTCTTCGCCAAGAGATGTCACTCCAACAGAAGAACAAGATGTTAATCGGTTTGTCCGAATATTCTTTAACAGCAACAGGTGCAACACAGAGACTGGGTGACCTATTTCTGCACTCTTAAAATGATCATAAGATCATGATATCAGCTTCTAGTCAGAGTATGATTGATGTCTCGAATATTGGCTCAAAAGTAAGACTCCTGGTAGCAATGCCGTTGATAAATTAAATCCTTTATCCAATAGCAATATTTCTTGACTTACTTTCCACAGAATCTCAAATATTAAAATTTTGAAAACTTTGGATAATGCGGTAAAAATTTTAATCCCGAAGATATCGACGTTTCGTATCCAAAAATATTATTCGCCCACGTTGTATTGTTTTCCTATAATCTGGATTCATCCCACACTGAGTCCCAAATTTCAACATTTTGAAAAATTTGGTAAGTCGGTTTTGATTTTTCCGAAACTTGGATTCATCCCTCAGAGCGTGCACATCTGTTCATCTGGTTCCTTCTCTTCTTCTCTTTGATTAAAAAATGTGCTATCGATTCCATTTTACATGAAAAAATATTAAAGTATTTTTAACAGCGCTCTGTTAACCCATTAACAGACTTTGGATAGAGTCTAAAGTGGAGTCAGGATGTTTTCTTTTCTCAAGTATATTGGATCATAACATGTACTCTTCCTTATTTATAATACATTTATAATACATGGAGAGTCGTTTCCAAATGAAATGAGACACCAAATTTAAAATGACATAGGTCAAAAGGCGAAATGAATCTCTAATTATAGTTGTTGTGTTCAATACAAATATTTTAGAATTTATGTAATTTTTAAATTGGAGACTTATATAATGACGACGTTTGATTTGATTTCTCAAAGGGCGATTAAAAAAATAAAAGCATAACGGAAGCTGAAGTTAGCGAAGTATTTATTGAGATAAGATTGTTTTCAATCTTAATAGAAAAGGATACATATATTATCTCATTTTCGTAGCGAAGTTTTAAATTATTATTTATTCCAAGCTCATCAATTTCAGGTATATCAGTCATATCATTAACACCAAATTCCGGAATAGAATCCATTTTCTGAAAATAAAAATTAATAATGACTTATTTAAAATTATTTAGTGGTTCTTCTTAAAGTTGGAATATTTAGTGTAAATACAGAAATAAAAAGCTAGAAGTGTGATTCTAATAGTTAGGAAAAGGTACCTGTGTGGAGATAAATTTAAAATTCGTAACCCTAGACGCAAACTATTAAAGTTAACAGAGTTCTCTATTAACACGTTAATATGGCTATGTTAAATGTATAAAAATATGATATATTCATTTAAGATTGAATATGAAAACATTTTTGGTCCAATGATTCTAAAACAATGGTAAAAAGGCAAACATTCTATATCATATCCCCAAAGAACTCTATTAAATATTCGTTGAAATATATTTAGAAGTGTGTATTTTTCTGAGGAATAAGTCCAGATTCCGTAATATTCACTATTTAGAACCTCTTACAGTGTGAGCTGAGCAATATTATGAAGACTTTTCAAATATTAAAATTTGGATTCTGTGTGGGATAAATACAATTTCCAGGAGAACAAGTCAATGCGGATGAAACCTTTTGGAGGTGATAAATATTGTAGCTCTAACCAGCGATTAAAAGTTAGCAAATTGCTTTCATTTTTCCCACCGACTACTAAAAAATTATGTACCATTTCTGTTTTTAAGCAGTGAACATACTAAGAAATATATTCAAATTTTCCAACCATCATATATGAATTCATGTGTTATGAATATGAGCGAATGCGAGTTTGGGGATAAGGTAAGGCAGCAACAACATTTATGGTTAATGAATAACATTAGCAGTTGTTATTGTCGAACACTAGTATATGTTCAAGGTAAAAAGGAGTATATACAGCTGTTTAAAAATTATCATAGCAACAATTATGATTATTCAATATATGTGAAGATAAATACGTATTTAACTAGCACAGACCAAAACTACATTTTTTAACAGAGCTGATTTTGCAGTTAACAGCGCGCTGTTAAGTTCTTAAAATGACTAGTGTACTAAAATAGGCAATGTAAGCAACAGGAACCATGTTCCAAACACTTATATCATGGAAATCGCTCTCCAAGATGCTAGTCACTGGTCCATAACAACACACTACCAAAAATATTATTGTATTAAATATATCGCTCTTTTAAAATATATGATATTACTTAACATTTTTTGGAAGGATTGGTCAGTATGGAAAAATTGTGCGTGGTACACACATCACGCAATATAGGTATGATAGTCCTAGATACTCCTAATGGAGCACGCTTAGTGGGATATGTGAAATAATTTTGGAATTCGAGAAAAATCGAGTTGAAAATCTTGAAAATTCTTGAGAGGATTTGTGAACCGTGTGGGAAAATAGACGTGGTACACGTTCCAGGACATATAGAAATGGTGCTCCAAAGGGCCTTTAATAGATCTATAATAGTGGAATAAGTGAAATAATTTCCAAATAATTTTAATTATTTTTTTAAAAAGTGAATTTTTTGAAAATTCTCTAAAATTAACAATATTGGATGTGATCAGTATGGAAAAATGTTGGTGGTACACATATCACGCTATAAAGGTATGATAGTCCTAGGTACCCCTAATGGAGCACGCTTAGTGGGATATCTGAAATAATTTTGGAATTTGAGAAAAATCGAGTTGAAAATCTTGAAATTTCTCGAGAGGATTTGTGAACCGTGTGGGAAAATAGACGTGGTACACGTTCCAGGACATATAAAAATGGTGATCGAGAGGGCCTTTAATAGATCTATAATAGTCAAATAAGTTAAATAATTTCCAAATAATTTTAATTATTTTTTGAAAAAGTGAATTTTTTTGATATCTGAAATAATTTTGGAATTCGAAAAACAATTAAAATTATTTGGAAATTATTTCACTTATTCCACTATTATAGATCTATTAAAGGCCCTTTGGAGCACAATTTCTATATGTCCTAGAACATAAACCTCTCGAGAAATTTCAAGATTTTCAACTCAATTTTTCTCAAATTCCAAAATTATTTCAGAAATCCCACTAAGCGTGCTCCATTAGGAGTACCTAGGACTATCATACCTATATAGGGTGATATGTGTACCACGCACCATTTTTCCATACTGACCACATCCAATATTGTCAATTTTAGAAAATTTTCAAAAAATTCACTTGAAAAAATTTAATTATTTGGTTTTTGTCTGTGCTAGTTAAATACGTATTTTTCTTCACATACATAATTACTCAATACACCTCTAATTGTCACTAGTGACTTCATAATTGGATACAAAAAGTGCTTGAAAGGCAAAATTTAAAGGATTGGAAAATATTAATTATTATAAGGCAAATCAGTCAAGCAAAACGATCTTATGTCATATTGCAATATCAGGATTACTTACAATTCCTGATATACATATTCATTTTTTTCATACTTTGTGCAATCATTTTTTACTTTCTTTGTTGCTGCTTTTCTCCGTTCAATACTCGCGTTCGCACACATTCTTTACAATTGCAATAACAAAAATAAAATGTTGTTGCTGCTTTACTCCGGCCCAAACTCGCGTTCGCTCACACTCTTTACAATTGCAACAATAAATAATGAATGTTGTTGTTGCTTTACTCCGTCCAAAGTTCGCGTTCGTTCACATTCTTATCAATTTGCAACATCAAATACATACATAAATATGTGACAAGGTCTCAGGAGAAAAAAATCTTGGACGATTTTTCATTATCAATAACAAATTTTTTTGTAAATTCACAAGAAAATTGCTGTGCTTCTGTTATTCTGTATTACGCACACATATGTATATGTATGTGTTATAAATCGGTAATAATTCTTATTACATACATGAATAATAAACAAAGAAATATTTGCTTTTTTTATAATGTTTCTTCCTTTCCATCGATTAAAAATTAGCAAAGTCTATAATATTTTATCGAAAAGGTGTGAAAATAAATTCGTCATTTAAATACGTCCCACACAAATGTTAAATACGTTCCACACCTCTGTTAACCGACTTTAAAAATAACAAAATTTTCTTTTTAATAAAAATAAAACAAATGGAAATCATTTTTAAATAAAAAATAAAAAAGTATTCAAAAAATAAAACTTAACAAAAAATTGCTGAATACTCTAAAACATAACATTTTTTATGACCAAACATCGAAATTTTGAATTGTCAAAAAATAATATTTAGAGCAGACATGAATCGGGTAAGCGGAATACTGGAACTAGCCTAGGACTAGTAGATCCCAGAAATATAGTTTCTACGTCCAGGTTCAGCGCGAGACGTAAGAAATCGAATTTTGAAAATGATGATTTTTTACTAAAGAAATCTTTTAAAATATGGAATTTTCAAGAGGACTTAATGGACATTTGGAGCAGACATGAACCGGGTAAGCGGAATACTGGAACTACCCTAGAACTAGTAGATTCCAGAAATATAGTCGTCCACCGAGATGTGAGAAATCGAATTTTGAAAATTATGAAATTATAGTCTGCTTTAAATATTTTGTTTTGACAATTCAAAATTTTTATTTTTGGACTTTTTGTTAAGTTTTATTTTTTGAATACTGGTTTTGGTTTGTTTTATTTTTATTAAAAGTAAATTTATTTATTCTTAAAGAGGTGTGAAACGTATTTAACATTTGTATGGGACGTATTTAACTGACGAATTTATCTTCACAACGTTTTAAAATTTGGGATTCTGTGTAGGATGATTCCAGATTTAAGGAGAACAAGGCAACGTAGGCAAATGAAACTTTTTGGATATGTTAGATATTGTTTCCATCTATGATACGTTCGAGACCGACTTATTCAGATTGTTAAATCATTGTTATTCAAATTGTTAAATTGTGAGAATCCATATTCTAGGAAAACAAGGCAACATGGGCGAAATAAACTATTCGGATATGATAAATATTGTATCCAATTATGATACCTAATAGTCGATACTTTCGACACAAAATATTAGACCGACTTATTCAAATTTTTAAGTTTGGGATTCTGTGTGAGATGGACAACGTGGCAAATGAAACTTTTTGTATGCAACTATGATATCTAATAGTCGAGACTAAAGTTTGGACCGACTTATTGAAATTTTAAAAAAATTTTAAATTTTCGGATATGGTACGTATTGTGTCCATCTATGATATCTAATAATTTGCTTGTATATTAAATGTACATAGGAAGTTTTTAAATGAACGTTTTTGTTTACTTAGTTTTAATATATTTTACTTTTTAATAGGGAAGACATTTTTTATATTACACAAAACCTTCAAAGTTGAACATATATTTTACATTATATAGCCTTTAGGATTTACGAATGTCCTTAAAAATATAAGTATAAAATATTCTGTATTTTCAAATTTACTTTTTTTAATATTATTTGCAATATTTAAATGCTTAAGTTTTCCAAGATCAAAAGTGACTAATTTGTAGTTTAATGATTCATGATGCTTAAAAAATTTTATAAAAAATGAAAGTAATAAAATATTTTATAATTTGATTTTATATAGCTTAAAATTATAAACTTACCAATTTTTTAAAATTATTTTAAAGAATTTTTAATAATCTAATGAAATTGTTAATTCAATTTAACTATAAAAGTTTTATATTTTTCTAAGTGAGTCAATGAATCCATAAAAAAAGCAAATTTTGATTCATTTTTGTAAATATTATTTTTTTAGTAAGGCTCGAAATAATAGGTCAAACATGCGCCGAACCTTATTTTTTTCTTCGTGTTATATGGTCCATTGAAAAAGGGCGTGAATTTATTTAACTATATTTTAATTAAAAATAATTCTATTAAACTCAAATTAATTAGCAAAATATTTTTATTTCGATTATTTGATTTTAGTAATATGAACCAATGAATATAACTTTGAATTTTTATATCGCACAAACAAACATATTATATTTCACATATAATGGATGTTATCATCACGATGTCCTTTCACTGTTATTGTTAAACCTTTTTACATCGAGATCAAAAATGATTATTGATTTATTTTATTTTTATTTATTTTTTTCTAAGGATATTATCCCATTGCACTACATGAACTGTCAAAATGTATTGAAATGACATAAAAGGAGTTGCAATAGAGGTGCCACAAGTACAAAATAAAACAATTTCCTGACAAAAATGATCAAATAAATTTTGTAAAAATTCAATTATTAATGGTTAAAAAATTCAAGCATATACATAAATAGTCCGTTATTTAGAAAAAAATACATATATTTTTTGACATTTTGATGTTATCGAAAAATGTTTTCTTCGATTAAGAACTCTACAACAATCAACATGGATATTAACATAAATATATTTGTCCATTTAATTGGTCTGTATTATTACTCTGTTGGTATATAAAAAGTATTTGAATGATGTTTAATTTACATTAAGTATAGTTAACATAGTATGAAAACTTGCTCATTTGGTACGTTACTTATTACCTGGCTCTAGGCATGTATTAGTAATGTTATGTAAATTATGTTTTTAATATTATATAAAATAATACATACATATACAATAATACAGGTCAAAGAAGAAAGTGGAAATATCTTCTATACATCTTCATCAAAATTAGTAAATTAAATGATTTTTGAAAACTGATTTAAAAAGCTAGCAGACAGTACTATCGAAAAATTTAAAGTTTTTACGTTATTCAGGGTCAAAGATGCGAAATTTGCATAACAGGTGAAATTTGTTGCTGGTGAAATGAATTGTAAATAAGGCGGTTTTGGATTTTTAAAGACTGATTTAATAAGGTAGTAGATAGTACTATCGAACTACATAGGTGCCTGATATAAAAAGTAAACCGTGTCAATAATAAATTTTTAAACCAGCAACCAATTTCACTATTTGAAGATGACACTTATGCAGTTGGATAGTACTATATACGAGCTACTCAAATCCGCTTTCAAAATTCGTAAATGGTTTTATTAGCAGATTTTTAATACCAGAAACATTATCACAATTTGGCCAAATATCCCACCTTTGGGAAGTGACACTGCAGTACTAACTACAAGATATTCAAATCATTCTTCAAAAAAGTAAACCGTTTTAATTACGAATTTTATTCATCAGAAACCAATTTCAACTTTTGCCAAATTTCTAATCTCTGTCCCAGAACATCATAAAAACTTACAATTTTTTAAAATAACACCTATGTAGTTCGATAGTAGTATCCTCTAGTTATTCAATTTCCGAAGTTCGTATACCGTTAAATCTAATTGTTTTAGTAAAATAATATAGTAATCTTTTTATTGACATTCCTCGTTTAAAGTTTTTTTCACTTTGTACACAGCGGCTGAAATTTTTATTTTAAAAGTTAGTTTGGTAACGGGGGTAAATTAGACTATGGTTAACAATATCTTACGTGTATAAATAAAACATGAAGTAGACACAGTTGATTCATAATTGTTTGTGCTTTTTCAAGTAACAAAACAATAACAATAATTGTGAATAAAATTTGTAAATATCGTGTTTTACGATTTTTGAAAACTAATTTATAAGCTAGATGATAGTATTATCAAAGTAAAAATCGTATCGTAAAGTTTTTACGATATTCAGGGCCATATATGGGTATATGCCCAAATGATTGTTGTAACAGCTTGTTCAACTCTAGACAAAAAAATCTGGCAACCTCAATTGATTCAGTCCGCAGAGTGAGTAAGGTTGGATTGGACCTGCAGTTGATTAAATGTCGTGTATTATATGGTCCTTGGCCACATGCAGAACATAGTTTTGGGACCACACAGTCAATATGAGACCAAAAGGCATTGAGCATTTTGCTCCATCCCGATCTCAGTTGTGCCAGAACTACTCTTGTTGACCGCGGCAAAATCTGTTCATTGTCTTCAAGGGACAATGGGCACCCTCCGAGCGCGAAATTCATTCGGTAACTTGAAATTGTGGAATTTAAAGTGTTTCTGTGAATGTCGTTCAAAGTTGGCTCATACAAATTATGATCCTATACCTATGTATGTTATGTTCGTATATATGAAAAGATGATGGATGGAGAACATTTGAATACAACCTGTTATGGTATTTTAAGGCAGCATTTAGATAGATTCGGATATTTTCCCACTGCTTGTCACTAAGCGATAATGTTCACACTGGAGCAACATAATTCACCACTAACCGACCAATCGTTTTATATGTAGCCATTTAGGTTTTTATCTACCAAGTACAGCCGAATAATGCTTTGAGGACGTTATTTCTACTTTACATCTCATGATTGTAGTGTTATGTGCTGAAGAAGAAAATAGGCTATCAAATGTAACTCCCAAAATCTTTGGGCGGTTAACTGTCGGAATTTGCTGTTTATTCTTGTTTTGTTTTATTCCTCTATTCTAAAGAGATTGTGTTAGGAATACGTTAGTGAGATTTATATCTTATAATAGATATATTGGATATATAATAGATATATAGTACGAAAACTTCCCTGTTTTAAAAAATCCAATAGTATAAACATATTTAGCTGTATTATTTTTAATGTCTGCCAAGATAGTAACAAAATTTAAAGAAATAACCACGACAACCTTAATTTCGAAGCTTTGATCCCTTTTCTTAAATCTATATATTTCGAAAAATGTACCGTAAAAAGGAAATGGAAGAATGCTACCTTTAGACTGTTATAGCATAACCGTTAAATAATAGTTTTGGCAATTTACTAAATTTGTCCACAAATTATACAATTTCACGGAAAACTAGTAAGTGTCAAGGAACTAACTGTATGGATATGGACAAAGTTTATTAGCCCAGATTTCTCGGAAATGAGAAAAAACGGTTGGTGTTTTACATCCTACTAGCAGTACTCTTAAATTTCCCAATACAGCTTAAATACAATACAATTAAAAAAGTCAAAATACAAGGAGCGCCCAGAATAATTTTTTGCTCATATTCGAAACTAATGGTCTAAGCGGGTTTATGTCTTCAAATGAAAAATCCGCATAATTTCTCACAAATTAGTAAACAAATTAAGTTTCTGGCAATAATAGAATGGTCAAAATCTCAAAAACGAAAATCGTTGTTGTTTTCCTATAGTTATAAACAACAACCACATGGGGCAATTATAGGAGTTCAAATTTTTGAAGAAAGAATTGACCATATTTCGATTTATAAACCGATTTTGAAAACAAAAGATTATAATCAAAAAAAGAATTTAATTAATCAGTGCCCTAACCAAGTCCATAGGGGAAAATGTTTTTGCCTATAACTCAGGAACTTGTGGTCCGATTCATTTCATGTCTTCAGCGCCAAATCCGCAAAATTAATTGATATAGATTCTTTGAGGTACCCTTAGTTTTTTGCTTTCAATAGCGAAATTTCGATTTCAATAGCAAAATTCTCGAAAGCATATCATTTTGTGTCAACTATAGGTCGGCTTCAAAAACTTGATTTCAACGACACACGGTCGGAAAAGCTAAATACATATACTTTTGGGGGCCTAAGTCGAAAATTGTGGAATTACAAAT